>OZ025213.1:10692850-10710350 GCA_964019055.1 Anthopleura xanthogrammica
ACTGAATACGATCAATTTAATTACAGATTATAGATACATACATACTTCATATATTATCTTAATTTGTCCAGTGGTGCTTTTGAAAGACAATATCTACCCTTTAAGCCTGGTTCAGATGTAGTTTAGATCTTTCAATTGATAAAATAATATTGACATCAATTTATTGATACCAATTGATTAATTGAAAAATTCTGAGTGAGATATCAATTTCTATCAATTGCTTATAGTAATTGAAAATCAGTTAATTCTTATCAACTATCATCAATTTTTATCAATTAACTATGTCGGGTATATGGTGATTGGCTCAAAGTATGTTGCTAAATTACATCATTTTAGTCTGCAGGCCGGACATGACGTCTTTCTATTGACCATGTCATTACCCTAAAAATAGCTCCTTGGTTTACTGGAGGCTTTACGCTCAAGTACAAAATTTAATGTGGGGGAGGGGGGACTTTTTCCTTCTTTTTGTCTTTGAAAGTTACTATAGGACATAAAAACCTCAATAACTATGTGGATACAAATCGAATTTGTCGCGGTCCATCGCATCTTAGTCTGATTTACTTGCGCGAAATATGTCTTACTTTTCATCACCGTCGTCTCTTTTATTTGTATCAGGTCCAGCATGACCATTCCTATCTTCGGGATAGAAATTTATTCCCACGTTATCAACCCCTCCATTGGACGGTTTGTATAGTTTGTCGTAGGATGGCGGTGGCGGTTCTTCTTCTTCTTTCTTCCGATAAGTGCCCTCCATTTTGTATTGTCTTACGTAAGCTTAATAACTTTATATTTATGATATCCAATAATGCTGCCAAAAAAAAGAAAATGTATCGATGGGTAAGACTTCTTATACCAGTGTACAGTCGAATAGCGTTCAAATCTGAATGTTTACCACAAGGATTGTAATCTAAATATCTACAAATATCAAATTATAATCTTACATCATTTCCTGCGCATTGGAGCTGAGCAAATGGCGTTCAAATAAGAGCTGAGTCATCCAGATTTACTATCTTTCCCTTATATGTACATTAAATATCGACCTATTTGCTTTGACGTAAGCTTCTAATTTTGAATATTTGGCGGCAATTGTATGAGTTTATAATGGTTTAGGGTTTCATCTAACAGAAAACCGTTCTCTATAAACACTTGACAGAGCTAATCAATGTTGTCAGATAATTTGCGCTTCTTATTAAGAGAAAATAAACCAATTTCTCAAATGGCTTGACCTTTTCGTTTACTCATTATTATCTACTCACCAAGAATAAATCATTAGATGCTGATCAAACTGGTAAAAATTGCCGTTATTTCTGATTGTTTTTTCGTTGTCTTCCTTGCGAACAAACAAACATTGGCCTTGTTGCGTAGCCAGGCAGCCAAGCAGCCAGAAGCAGCCAGGCGTTTGTGGGATATGACTTCCCTCTACGGGGGGAGGGGAGAGTGGGGAACTTGGTCTCGATACGTAACTTTCTATTATTTAGCAGTTATTCGCCGAAGGCGAAGTGATTATCGATGAATATTTACCGAGCGGCGAGTCTTCGAGCTGCGAGGTAAATATTCATCGATAACCACTGAGCTTGAGGTGAATAATTGTTTTAGTATAAATAAAAAGGTGATTATTTCAAAAAAGAAAGAAGGAAACAACATTGAAAGTGAAAATATTTTATTTTTTAAAAGCGCGACGGTCACGCTGACAGCCATTTTGTCCGAAAAGGTGATTATCGGCTGATAATCCGAGATAGAAAACCAATCAGAGCGCGCGATTTTGTATAATCACCTTTGTATTTATACTAATGTATATTAGTAACGCTAAAAAATTAAGCAAGGATAGTAAATGTTACATATATTTTTTAGTATTTTTCAAGAATCTATCAACTGTTATCGAACTCTGAAACAGCCTCTGAGTCACGGCTAAGAACTCACAGATCGATATTAAATTTAGTCTCTTTTGTTTTGAGAAGGGAAGACAGGAGAATCTGCAGAAAACCCATGACCCAACAAGCTGTACTCCCATTTATGGCAATCCCCGGAATCAAACCCAAGACCCCCTGCTGAGGTAAGCTACCGCTGTCACCTTGAACCTCCCTTACCATGAAATCTCCGATATTATTTTATATTATGATATTATAAAACCACTAGTACCTTTGTAAATACAAACTAATTGATCTGTATTGCTATTTTCTGTAATATTTATATGTGTGTAATAAAAGAACTTGAACTTGTACTTACTGAAAGTACTGCTAAACTCATAGGCTGACGTCATAGGCCAATGTCACGATATATCGCGCCGGGTCATCGCCGGGTGCATTGCATCATGTCAAGCCCAGTCCCAAACAAACTAACAGCTTTCAAGTCGTACCACAGGAAACCCAAATAATAAACAAATTGGTGGAACTCTTCGACTTTTATTCTTATACGGAAAAGTTTTTTTGTTTACAAATAAAATACACCATAGAATTCTACTTTATTCAATTAGTCGACTAGCAATTAGTCGTAAAATGAAGAGGAAGGGTTAGGAAATTACTAGAGAAGAGGATAAAGCTTCAATACAGATTTACTAGGCTGTTAAAACATTTTTTAATCCACTCACCCTATACCTGTGATATACATATTTTATGGCATATTTTGTTTCATACATATATTTTTCATGATCAGTTTATCTTTTTAATATACATAAATATAGAGTACAAACACTAAAAGTGTGCAACATAAATACCACTAAATACTGGTAAATTATGCTAATTCTATTGTTCTCTATTGTTTAATCAACACTATTTAGTGGTAAATAGTGCAAAGTATTGCACACTTTTAGTGTTTGTACTCTAATAGAAATTTAAAAGAGAGATAAATCGCTTGGTAAATACCCAGTACACTTTGTGGACTTGCAGTGACAGATTCTTTTCATATCAGGGCAAGAGTTTTGGTCAAGAAGTTGTTTATTTTGTGATGCAGTATCTCCACCTGAATAATCAAAAGTAAGCTCACTTCCTTGAGGAATATCCATCAGAGAAAACAATGCAAGAACAGGAATCAAAGAATCAACCCGAACAGGAATCATCTCTAAGTTAGGATCACAGGAATGATTTATAAACCGTCCAGCATTGCCATAATATTTAGGATCAACATGAGTGCGTAATATTTTATTTCCACTGACATGCTCCCTGATTACTATAATATAATTACTGCCATTCTGTGTTTGTGTTCGTTTATTGGCTTCAGCATAAGAGATAACTTCTCCAGCATATTCACATATAAAGTGACCTTTCTGGATATTTTCAAGAGTTCTTAGTCCCCAATCCTTTTCAGTTGTTTTGAAAACTTGTAGTCTTGTTGTTATTCCATTCTGTACAAGACGATTACCACAAAAGTGTGAACAAGAACAAGAGGAATTACATTCAAATACTGGTTGACTGACTCCTAAAATACAAAAAAATAGTTTGAGGTTAGTGTAAGCCACTTCCTAGGATTGACATTTATATATTTTTATTCAAGTAGAAATATTAAGAGGACTGGTTGTTTTTTACCTGGGAGGGGGGGGTAGTTGAATTGCTAGGGGGTCACTTTTGACAGTTTGTGTGGGTGCCCCCCCCCCCCCCCCCCCCAGGTAGTAAGTGACCAACCCGGCCCCGAAGGAAGACTCTGCCACCATAGTAAAATAGAATTGGAGCAATATCATTAATTTATTTGAGTATAATTCACTCTTACCAGTCATGTTTGAAAAGATGCAAAAATCTTTTTTTCTTTGTTGGAAACTCCATACCCTTAAACTTGAAATCCCACGGCCCCCCTGGGCATGACCCTTGTGTCGAGGACAGTTATGGATATTTATTGAGACACAAAGCCTTAAAAATATCCTGTTAAATATTCTCCCTGAGAATAAGATTACATGGCTTATGACCCTTACCATTACTATTGAGCTGTGTAGAACTATGAGCCATCACAAGAATATCATTATTTATTTCATAGGCAGGTCCATATTTTGCAACACATGAACAGTTAATTCTGCATCCATCTTTACACTCACATCCTGGGTAGAATGGCCCATCTGGTAAAGTCACTCCTGGCCCACTAATACAGCATGTAATATACTGAAAATTAGACAAATATGAGCATTACACGTGTCTTTTAGTAATGTAAGCTTACTTCGACTTCACTAGAGTGCAAATAATATAACCGTGAAATAGTTAGCTAGCTAACTAATGACTAATTATGTCCTAAGTTCTGCCTAAATTTGATTAGTGGAGAAATAAGCGAGCCGTGACGGGTCTTGCACGTGCAAGCATGTTTAATTAGTCAAATGATCACCGCTACGCTGCGGTTTTGTAATGCGGAATAAAAAAAACAACCGTGATAATTTGAACAAACTTTTATTCCACATTAATCTATCAGTATTACAATTCAAATAGTTGTATCTGCGTCTTGATTTATTGACCTGGGTCTTCATTTTTAACTCATTAAACGTCAGAAACACATTCTTTTGTGCACTGAGTCGTTGATCTAGAAAAAGCCCGTGCTCCTGTAATGCCTCGCTGATTTCCTATGTCTTGCCTAACTAAGCACTAACTATCTCCTATTTCTTGCTATCTATTTCACGGTTATATTATTTGCACTCTAATAAATTTGGATTGATGGGAGATTAGCTTAAAATAATAAAGTAGCTTGAACTCCAAACGAAAAACATGTTCACTTACGTTAAATTTTGGGGGTAAATCTTCATTTAGACCAACATCGATACAGATAGGAACTTTTTCTAAGCCATTAGAAATATCTTTGACAAGAACGTCCACCCTCGGCCTCTCCATCCTTTCTACACTTTTACAAAATGGGAACCCTGTGTTTATTTTCCCGCTGACCAAATGTACCAGTGGTTGCTAAGGTAACAAGAATCATAGAAGAAAACATGGCGGCCAAAGAAGACAACGCAAAAGAGTACCTCAGAAAACACAGAATCATGGAACTTCTAGAAAACCTAACTGCTCATTTAGTATATGAAAGACCAGGTAAGCCTATAGAGAACTATTTTCTGACCTTATTCGCTTTAGTTGAGCTCATATTTATTAGAAAATGCCCAACCTTTCTAGTGAGCTTTAGGTGTAAATGTAACGTTGAACTATCGTTGTTTTGAAATTTCCAAGTCTAACATAAGCTTATCAGGAGCGGATCCAGGGAAGGGGTACAGGGCTAGCTCATCCCCCCTCCCCTCCCCTTCCCTCTGAGCAACTTTGTCCCTCTATTTTGAAGAAACCTACACGAAATATAGAACTTTCTTTGATTTTGAGGGTTGCATCCCCCTGGGCTGACTTTGTGCCCTGCACCCCTCCCTGAACAAAATCCTAGATCTGCCCCTGCTTATGTACGGTATATTTTATTCCAGATGACCTCAAAGGCTATATTTGTAGTTATCTGGAGAAGTTGAAGACAGCACGGACAGTCCAGAGAGGTTATCCCTGTTTGTTTGATGATAGTAACGTTAGGTCTTTGTTTGGTATGCTGGACGTTACTGGCAAAGGCAATATTACCTACGATCAGTATAAAGAAGGTATGAGGACTGGTATTTTATGTTTGTATGCACCATACGTACGTACTGGCCATTGACATCACCCTTAATTTAAGAACCTTATTTATTTTATTTACAAGCTTTGTCCAGTGGTCAAGGTAATTTTGGAATGTCCTATTTCCTATCTATCCCATATTGCCTATGCCAAACTTTTTTGAAATAGGTATATGCCTAAGCTGTTCATTTCATGTGGATCAACTAATAGCTTAACTTCTCCTCAACTTATATGTTGCTGATTGTAAAGATATTTATCATTGCTTGACTCCTTCAGGACTTGGGACCCTTGGGATTGACTCTTTTGACAAAGATCCTCCTGGTGCTGATGTTGATAAGATCCATAGTGAAACATTCACAAAAGAAGCGTAAGTACTATAATTAACCAGTAGGAGTTTAACATGTTCAGCATTGTATACACATAGACATATAGACATGTATTGCTTGGGCATATTGCTTCCCCATATTTCAGACCATGTGTCATTTTTCATAAGAATAAAAGTCTTCTTTGTTTGAGTTGTATCTTCAACCATTAGACAAAGAAATGATGCTAAAGGGAATGACACATGGAATGAAATGGGAAAACATTATGCCCAAGGTAAGGTGGTCTATTCTTGGTATGAGCCCAGGGGGATAGCGGTCTCAGACAGGATCATCAGTCTTGGATAGGTTAGGGCTATCTTGCATTTCCAATTCTTAGATAGGCTATTCAGTTTTGACTATTGTCCTAACTGATTTTTTTTTTTTTTTTTTTTGCTGGCAAAGAATTTTTAGCGCATAGCTTATAGCTTCCAGCTTCCATCTGTGCCAGTGTTATTTAAAGACTACACTCAACATGTGCACTGCAACACTTTAGTCTTAGATAGGGTTATAATTCATAGTGTTGTGTCTTAAACAGGGTATGTTTTTTCAAGATATTTTTGTATTGGAAAGGGTCAGGGTTTTCAGATCCCAGCAGCACAACACTACCACTGACACTGAACCAACCCTAGAATCCCCCCCCCCCCCAATCAGGATATGAGGTGTTAATGAGGCTCTTGTTTACATCAACAGGAGACAAGGCCTTACTGATGCATCATCAACTTTCTCATGATTCAAAGTCTTTCCTTGTCAATATCAAAGCGTCACATAATTTATATCTTTGGTATAAGAGGAGAGATAATATACAGCTGTAGCGGGACTAAGTTTTAAATGCCTGTTTTATTTGAATTAGAATATCTTCACCTTGTAATATAGAGCATTGTACAACACTTTTAATGTGTCACTAAAACTATCAATCTGTGTTGTGAGCAGATAACATAATATATATATCTTTTGTAATATTCCTAGCTAATAAATTATCAAGAGCATTTATTTTCCATTTTCCATTTGCTTTTCATCTGGTCATTCATTCATTTTTCCATCCATTCATTCGTCAATTTATTCATGTGTTTGATATACTGAGTGATCCTGTACTTATCTGCACAGTTCTAACTCCTTTCCTGTAGAGTATAGAGCTGTTAAGAGTATCTATCTGTTAATAAACTTACACTTAACAATAAATAGCATATTTTGTTGTTTAGTTAATATTACATTATAGAATATGATATTGCATTTTTAATGATACAAGGTAGTAGTATATTATATTTTCTTTTTTACTGGTAAGTCATACTTTAGCCATAAATTATGTTATTTGTATTTAAGTTTATATCAATGGAGCTGTTTTCATACGAGTGGGAAACGATAACCAATTCATAAGTATGCTGTAGCCGTAACACATTTCAATGAAGCTATAACTAAATGTTGTAGTTCGATAAACCATAGGAAGAAAATAGACCTTCCCCAAATTCGCTCGACTGACCACAGAACAATAGATTCAAGACGAGGCTGAAGTAGACAAATGCAGTAAATGTATGGATTTGAAAACTCCAGCCTGGACTTTGTTCTGAGGCCAGTCAAGCCAATTTCAGAAAGCCAGTTCAATGTTATAACATGTCATATCATGTACGTTCTGGAAGTCAGGACCTTATGTTTCCCATTATATGAAAACTGCTCTATTAGAGAAATACTTCAGATTCTTGATATTTTTATCTCAAATTTAGTTAATTACGGTAGAATTCTGGAGTCTGTGGATTGTGATCAATGATCAAATTTAATTCCTTGTTGTTAGACAACTACTACAATATTTTACACATTTATTGCATATTGAAACCCTTTAATTATTTCCCTTTTTACCTTATAAATTTATGACAGATATTTACTCTTAATGCTACGATTTGCACATATTTCATGTGCTGTAAAGAAGTGGCAGTGAGATGGCTTCCACTCAGAACTCTTAAAACTACAATGATCAGTTGTGCATACTCATGCAATCACTATGATTTGTGCTGCATTTACAATACACACTTGAAATCTAGTCTAACTTTTAATATACATTCTTAAATATATTTTTCTTTAATAAGTGTTAAATCAACCCTTAACAGCTACTCTTAAAAGATGTGCAAGATATTTCAGGAATACTACCACTTGTGCTTTTTTGGGATCCTCAGTCAATCTTTCCATGCCCTTGTTTTAGAGTTTTAACATTAACATGTAATAGTCTGGCAGCGATAGACTTTGACTTCTACCCATACACAACCTGTTCCAGGAATATAGTCTTTACAAAACATTTGCCAGTAATGACTACACACCTTTGATCCACAGGGTCCTCGGCGAAAAGAAGGGCTTCTTCCTAAAGATTTAAAAGGGAATAAATCTCATTGTCCATTTTACCACTGTTTTTATTGCTACATGCTGATAGTGTAGAGACAACAGTCGCGAAATGGAAATTCTGCAATGTACTTCTGTCAATCAAATAAATCTTTAGATTGCATCAAGGTAAATGCTGTTCCCTAACTTTGTAGTGATCATCCTTCACAAGTTCCCCCTAACTAGGATCAACTCCGTCAAATAAACTGAGTTCATTCCCAATCGAGTGATAAGGAAATTCTGTGACTAGATAGTCATTTTCACACAGAAATTTCTTTATCACTCAAGATGAGATTGAAAAGATGATTGACAAAAGCCAAAACACCAGACTTCTGGAGTGGGTAGGTCACAGAAATATGAAAAAAAAAGCGCTGTAAAGATTTCATTTCCATTATTCAGAGGTAGGATAGATAACATTTTAGATACATGTCATTTTAATTTCCAATATTAGGTTTCAATACCTTGTCTTTTAAGTCCTTTAAGATAAAGCTGACCACTTGTCCTAAAAATTTCATAGACAGGAATGTTGGAGCATAGGTTATTCATTTCATTCGTTAGAAGAGCTCGACTGAAGAGCGCACTCTTTACTCTCCATGTTGACTTCTCAGAGATGTCTATGTTGATTGTATGGTTGGTTCCATTGTAAGCAATGACCTTTGATAAAGAAAAATATCAATCTTTAACAAAAACAATAGAATATATGCACTTGATGCGTGCGCAACGGCAATAGAGGAACAACACTAAGCGATAAAAGCCACAGCAAACCCAACACTCAAATCGTGAGCCATTTCTCTGTTATACTAACATGCAGTTGCTTCGAGCAAGGCCTCGGTAAAGGAATGTCATTCCTCTCTAATACAGTCTGTTGACTCGTGCGCATCCTCCATAGAGGAACAAGACCTGTGCGCCATTCCTCTCTAATACAGTCTGTTGACTCGTGCACATCCTCCATAGAGGAACAAGACCTGTGCGCCATTCCTCTCTAATACAGTCTGTTGACTCGTGCGCATCCTCCATAGAGGAACAAGACCTGCGCGCCATACCTCTCTAATACAGTCTGTTGACTCGTGCGCATCCTCCATAGAGGAACAAGACCTGCGCGCCATACCTCTCTAATACAGTCTGTTGACTCGTGCGCATCCTCCATAGAGGAACAAGACCTGTGCGCCATTCCTCTCTAATACAGTCTGTTGACTCGTGCACATCCTCCATAGAGGAACAAGACCTGTGCGCCATTCCTCTCTAATACAGTCTGTTGACTCGTGCGCATCCTCCATAGAGGAACAAGACCTGCGCGCCATACCTCTCTAATACAGTCTGTTGACTCGTGCGCATCCTCCATAGAGGAACAAGACCTGCGCGCCATACCTCTCTAATACAGTCTGTTGACTCGTGCGCATCCTCCATAGAGGAACAAGACTTGCGCGCCATTCCTCTCTAATACAGTCTGTTGACTCGTGCGCATCCTCCATAGAGGAACAAGACCTGTGCGCCATTCCTCTCTAATACAGTCTGTTGACGTGTGCGCATCCTCCATAGAGGAACAAGACCTGTGCGCCATTCCTCACTAATACAGTCTGTTGACTCGTGCGCATCCTCCATAGAGGAACAAGACCTGTGCGCCATTCCTCTCTAATACAGTCTGTTGACTCGTGCGCATCCTCCATAGAGGAAGAAGACCTGCGCAACGCTACTTACATATAGAGGCACACGACCAAAACGATAGCTAATCCCCTGCGCCTCTCTTCTTCATTAGGAGCATCTGACTCCTGCTTTGCTTCCAAATCTTATGGATAACTACAAATCTTATGGATAACTACAAATCTTTATTTTAATCTCAACAATATACCTTTTGTATATTTGCTTTAAGCTTCTTTGGCGGTGGTATCGAGGGATTCAATTTTTGAATAAAACACTGGTTCTTTTTAGGTAGTTTGATCATCGTCCAGTTCTGAAATAAAAACAGGTAACCCAAATCAAATAGACTATACATGCGCATGTCAAATGGGGCTGAAAAATGAGTTAGAGGTTTGAATCGTGGGCTCATTATATTACTGTCTAAATTATTGCTGCTTTTTTCAAAATTTTAACAGCAGACTAAACAGTTTTTCCCTCCGATAGAAGCCCCGCTTACACAGACGTGGGTTAATTCATTTGAAACCTTGTTATTTTCTACTCGGTTACGCCTTGCGTTTACAGGACATTGATTGAGTATGTAACGTAACCGTGATGTTTTGAAAACGTTGTCTGAGACTAATACTTCATACCGTTCTCTTGTAAACCCTGATGCTCTATAACTGTATAGTCAGGGTCCATGGAAATGGGGCCAGAGTGTTGCATAGTTCAGATTCAAACGATGACAAACCTTGTTGAAGTCGTTAAGAATAATAGCCTCGTCTACATTATCGAAAGAGAAAATATGGAAGCGCTCTGTTTTGCTTGCTGTGTCGATGCGAATGTTTTCATCAACCACTGTTGTCCCTTCCTTCACTCGTATCCAGAAATCTACAGGTGTGGTCTGCAAAGAAACATCCTCAACAATCAGTGTATAAAAGTATGTGAGTAGAGGCCTGCCACAGGGAGTATAGAGTTCTCTCCTGCGCTTCGAGGGTTTCTCTTCTGCCAAATCTCCGGCACCGTTGCAAAAAGTTGTTAAGACAAGGACGGCTTATTATATTTATTTGTTTTACAATGTTTAGTGCACATCTTGGGTGCACATTAAACTTACATACAAAAGAAATTCTGATTGGTCAAAGCCAAGGAGATATGTATATTTTGGACTTCATAACCTGGTTTAGAAGAGACATTCTGATTGGTCATCGTGATTAAAAGCTAGATTGAAAACGGTGTGCGTAAAGAGAAGTTATGTGCACAGGGAGGCCAACCTTGAAGAAAGACTGTTGAAATTCCGGGAAGTACGGGTTCGAGTCCCACTGGGCTCGGTGTCCTATGTGAGTAGAGTTTCTAGTTGGTTCTCTCCTGTGCTTCAAGGGTTTTATTTCGGGTTCTCCGGTTTTCCTCCCTCCACAAAAATCAACTTCTAAATTCCAATTCGATCATGGAACGAGGGCCACAGGTTTGTTAGCCACTGGCTATTTAGTGCTACCGTCGTAAAAACTAAGGAATCTACCAAAGACTGACGCTTCCAAACCGGACTCCCCGTGGCATGCGGGAAAATCTCAAAACTTTAGAAACGAGCAAGGGGCTGGGGCGAGTTTTGAATTTTAATTCAATCCAGCTGATCTGAGGAAAAAAATATTAGCCAATGAGAATCGAGAAAATTTTCAAAACTGAGGTGTCATCCTTAGAATTCTGGCGACTCGGGAAAGGCGGTTATTTCAATCTTTACTTTATTTTTACCATTCAATGATGAATATCTTAGTAAATGAATACAAAACATCAAAAACTCTCCCAAAAATCTAGATTGATCTTAGATATAACTTTTATAGTCAATTTTCGTAGGCTTCATGACAACTCAGTTTTGCAGTGACGTCATTTCTCGGTCTCTGTTTCAGATCAGCTGGATAATCAAAAATATTTTATCATCTGATAAAGCATCTCAATATTAGTAAGTGTGTCAAATTTGAAGGTGTTTTGTTAAAATTAACCAGAGTTCCAAGCCTTCAAAAGTGTCTAAAATGTCACGCCTTAAAAAGATTCCGCCATTTTGTGTCCCATCATTCCATAGGAGATACTCAAAAATGAGAATAACGATTTTCTTGATTTGGTTGTTGATTCCGCTCGAAAGTCACGTTCGAATTCAAATCTATTCAACGTGCCGGATTAGTTTTCTTAAACGGCATGTAACTCAGCTTGGGTTTTGATATTCTCACTACAGGATGTGACAAATACCGCTGATACTATCACAGGATACCCTGCTAAGTTGGATTGGATTACTGGATGAATTTGAAGAAAACACAAACTTAAAGTAACAATTTATCAACCTTGGTCAGCTATAAACTGGAATTTTGATTTAAAACGACAACGTCAATCTTTTATCTTCTAAAGAATAGAATAAATAAAAGATGAATAAAACTATGTTTGCCGGTGAGACCTTAAAGTTTGAAGTTAACCGGCCGCATTTTTTCAATTACACTGAATTTGATAATATGAAATTTGACGTCTAAGCCTAGTTTATCAAACTTTAAGTTTTTCCAAGAGAGTATGGTTTTTCATGAAAAGTATAATATTTCTCAGTAAAAAAAAAACTGAACGAAAGTGAACACAAAAGTCTCTGTTTCAGTATATGCTCAAAACAAACATTTAAACTTTAGTTTAGTTGATGAAGAAGTATTCTTCGAAAGAATAAAAAAGTAGAGGAAAAAGTCAACTATTAAAGAAGTATATTTTACTTACCCGTCTTTCTAGAGGCGGAGTGATTTCCATCCATTCATTATTTTCGTAGCGGTCTGGAATGACTCCAGCCATTGTCCATGAAACAAGAACAACGAGAACAACGTAGCGAAAAACTGCTTTACGCTGTTGATAAAAAATCATAAGCTTCAAAATAATTCCATGACAAAGTTAGGAGCTAAAGTATTCTGTTTCCTGAGTGTTCTGACCTTTTTCATGTACATTGGTAAAGCTGTGATTTGTGTAAAGTGAAGTATTAGTTTTAACGGTTGAAAGTGAAGATATATTAGTGTCGGCGCTCGACAATGTGTTTTTGTTTTGTATGACAAATCATAGCGGAAGTTGCCCAACCTTGTACTCCATTCACACAGTTCACAGTGGGGAATTTTCAACCAAAATGAATGATTATTTACTGCTAATTCTAAACTCTATAGAACTAAGACTCAAACTACGCCTAAAAACTGAAACTACAGAATACTAGTTAAAGGGAGAAAGCGTAAATTATTATATTCTGTTGTGGTTGGATGTAAAAGCAGGGTCGAGGGTTTGTGCTTCTGCAGATTTTCGCCCCAGTTTAAACTTAATATAGGTTAAATGTAGCACCGCCTGCCAAGAAAACATAGACTTAGTACTAATTGGCTTGCTTCAGTTGGGGCAACATAGTTTAAAATCAGATAATATGACATAAACACTATCGAATCGTTTGAAAGATTTTTCAACAGTAACATAAAAGCAATGTCTTGACTCTAACTCAGCCTCACCGTCATTTCTGAAGTCGGATTTCTTGTTTTGGTGCCACGAAACTGTCGTTCTAACTGGTCCTTCGCTTGGCAAACAAGAGAAAACTCAGAACTCCAATTTTTCCTCGACTTTAGGTAAATATTTGAGCGTATCGCGTTTCGAAAAACCTCTTAGTTGGATTAGTGCACAAAAATTGCCTTTTTTTCTATAATCCTTGTGTGTACTCTACACTTCTCGACTAAGTGATCGATTTGAACTCGATTAGCTGTCAGGATGAACTCCTTCTTCTTCAAAACGTCTCGTAAAGTAAACACTTCCCTCGAGCTAAATCGATTCTCGAGTACCTCTCCTCGAGCTTGGACTCAATTGCTGCCTCCAACTAAAAGGTGAGGACGTGAACCTAAGATGAGAGCTAAAACCCCTATAACCAGAACATTTAAACATTTTGGATTATGAAGCATCTGTGCGCAGAGGAAAAGATTCCCAGAGCTGTCGAAAAGATCACAAGATTTGGCTGTCCGTGAGGGGAGTTATTTTAGACGATTCTACAAATGCACTCAAACAGCTTTTACTGAAAGATATCACCCGCCAGGATCTCTACACAGCCTTCAAGGTTACTTAGATTTGATAATAACATGTTAAGATTACCCATCAAATATTTTGAGTCCTTTTCGGGAAGGATGATGGAAATACGAGCTAAAACAAGTGTGGGAGAAACCGCATCTACAACCAAAGACACCGCTAAGAGAATGATTGACCTAAAAACTGAAATACAAAACTTTAATTGAAGGTTCTTAATAACAGCATCCGTTAAGAGTAGAACAACATTTTTCGAAATGAAATAATAAGTTTTCATTCTTGAGGAAGTGGCATTTTACAGCCTACGCCCTCAGGTTCTAGCGTTCTCTACAGTATTCTCTTCAATATTCATGTTCAGAGATTAGACTAAGTAGAGCTTAGTTCGGCTTCTCGAATTTTTTTCATTCACTGCTTTGTAAATCCCGACGTTCAAATAAATAAATCTCCTTGATTTCCCTCTAAACAAACGCTTTTTTTGCAAAACACTGATAAAAAGGCGGATGCAACGCTTAAAATCCCATTTCCAACGTTTGAATTTCTATTTAAAGTATATCAAAACAAATATTTAATTGTAGTTTTGGTCGAAGAATAGGTACTTGAAAATCTCATCACTATAAGCATCATTTACCAATATCTTCATGCAATAGATACTTGCCTTATACTTCGCGGTCATTTTTTCCGTTTCGTTTCGGACATTTTTGACGAAATGCTAAGTCTTGATCATGAATTCGTCTTTAGTTTTCGTTTTGTAGCAGTAATCACGAGATAGGAGTGGCATTTACTGAAGTTTTTTTAGACTGAAGCAATAATGGACAACTGACATTTTGCAATTTTTGGTTTGCTTGTTGAAGCTGCAACTGTTGGTGATGGTCCGTCCTCCGCAAGGTTTCAAATTAATTTAGTGGCAAAACAGATTGGTTTTTAGCTTCAAGAATGCGAAAAAGATCAGCAAATTTACATTTCGGTCAGAACTGATCTAAGAAGAAAATGAGTTAGCTAACTCTTAGGATATGTTGGTTTACCTTTGTTAGCATTCTTTTAACTTGCTCCTGATCGACTTATTTTACCAAAGATTAGTTAAACAGTAAATCATTCAGGGAATATTGTAACTTGTGGTTTTACTGAAATCAAAAGCGCAAATAAATTCTACCTCAAAGGAATGCTAAATATTAGTTCATAAGTATGTGGGCAAAAGCGTGGAAACCAATAATATGGTGACTGCAAAATGTTGTTTTTTTCCAAAAAAATGAAAATTAAAAACTATTTTTTTGTAAACTATTGTATTGATAACTAAATATAACTTTATTTTATTTTATTTCAGTTTTATTTTATTTATGACATTTACAGTAGATGACAAAACCGAAGGAATACAAAGAATAGGACACGTGGTCCCTTACAAAGCAGTGTTTCCAAGCGGTGCTTAATAACTTTCTTAATAAAGAAAAATATCATTTTGCCTCCTTCGTAATTAATATATAGAAAAACTAGTTGGATTACCAAACGTATCAGTTTTTGGGAAGTCCGAGGTGTGAGAATACCAGCTTGTTGTGCAGATGGGTTTTTCAAATCAAAAAAGGTGTAAAAATAATTATTTTTGTACTTGATTGTTTCCTGGTGAACGCCTGGGCTGCAGAGCCGACACGTAAACTATACGCGCGCGACATGGAGGCGGTGTAAGTCCATCTTATCAACACCGGTGATTCTTCAGTATTTTGTTCCTAAAACGAATCATTTTTGAAGAAAAATACATGCATGATTCAAAGAAAAGGCTACTTATTTTGTATTGAACAGAGTAATTTATTTTCAAATTCACTTTTACGTTTTTAGTAATAATTTCACTAACATGTGTGCACATTTTATGTTAAGTAATTCAGCTTGGAAATCAAAGTTTTATATCTGAAAAGTATGCCTTTGAGACAATTTTTTATCTTAATAAAATCAATATATAATGATGACTGTCTCGAGGTGCTTTACTATCGTATATCTTAATAAAATCAATATACTTTCCCCAACGTTTATCCTATTTTTTTCACGCACGCGTTTGCAATAACAGAAACTAGAGATACATTCTTGGAAGAAATGGCGGGAAAATATAAGCCAAGTTAAATGACACTTCAGTTTTTAGTCGTTTCCTTGATAAATGGATTCTAGAAAAAAAAAACTCAAGGTCTTCAGCCAAAAAAGATTATGGAAATCAAAGCTACAAACAAACTTTTTCGCTTTGACCAAATATTTCAAATCAAGAATATTCTATGATTAGCGAAAACCATTTTGTTGCCTAAAGTGTTAGAAAAAACACTAAAATATATTTGATAATTTACTAAATAAACTCTGCGTTTGAGCTTGACCGAGCCAATCAAAAATATCAGCTTTATTGAATTGGTTTATAGGTCTATTGTTTTTAACTCTTTTATTCCTAATTTTAAAGTTTTTTCACACTTTCAAAACACGTAATATTATGTCAACATAACAGAACAAAAATGTTTATTTATTCTGTCATATGTTGCTTGGAAAAACGGAGTTTGAGCTGAAAGCTTATTACTAACAGATTTTCAAGTATCAATGTAAAGTACAGTCTCAAGAAGTTGATCTTCTTCCCTGGACTTTGATCATTTTTTCCGGTTTCAAATTCTGTTTTCAAGTTATTTTTCTACGCCTTCATTTCTTGACGCTAATTTCTCCAAAATTCACTGTAAATATTTATATTGAAAGAGAAATCCTTGCGATGATTTGATTCATTTCTAACTATCAATATTAATTGTTACGACTATTGCACTTATATCTAACAATGTGTTTACTAAGTATTTCAGTTATTGTTATATTACAGAACACAATTTCAAATGTTGGGTACTACAGTCGTGTTCAGTCTCATGCTAATACACCTTGGTCAAATATATGTGTGCTTATTTTAAGTATTGAGCAAATATTAGTCTTTTGTTCGTTAGCACGTAGAATTATTTCAACACCCATGGTTTGTTTTCCTCGTTTGGCATTCAATTTGTGGCGTGAGAAACGTTTTTCGTGATGGAAGCGAACAGACAATATAATTTCCATCAACCTATCATTATGTTTAAGTAAACCTAACCTTAAAATGGCGTAATTTGGAGGTTTTTTTATTGCTATTAATTAAAATGTTGAAGGTTATTTTACTGTAAGTAATGAGACTATGACATCAAAAGAGATTAATATTACTCTGATGAGTGGTTAGAAAAAATTGTCATCCAATTACAGTGGAAAAATTTGTAAAAAGGATTTGAAGAGTGTTAAGAGGCTTATAAAACGAAAATAGCCATTTTCTTGCATGATAATAACTCAGTTTCATTAGAAGTAAAAACAAAACAAATGAAATTCAAATACGATTAATCAAGAGTTTTGAAGTTTTGAAGATGGAGAAAAATAATCCTTTTATTCTATCTATTAACTTGATAAAAGAAGAAGAAAGTGAGAAAGGATAAAGGAAAAAGAAGAAGAGGATACGAAAGAAAAGAATGGGAAAAGGAAACAGGAAAAAGTAAGGAATAAAGTGAATGAAAACAATTGAACAGGAGAGGA
>OZ025213.1:11315350-11570507 GCA_964019055.1 Anthopleura xanthogrammica
TTACCGAGGAAGAACGCCTTTACATTTGGCTGCATATCGAGGGAACGTCGACATGATTTCTCTACTTCTTGAAAATGGTGGCGATTTATGGACTAGAGACGACAATGGGAATACTTTAATGCACCTGTGTAACCATGTTGAAGTGATTAAATTTATTGCTAAACAAGGGCTTTCACCGTTTGAAAGGTAAATGTTTTTTGAAACAGAAAACGTTTTTCATTCCTTTCACCGTCGCCTCCCATTTTTATGAAGTAATCGTTTAGTTATTGGTCTTACCTCTGACTTGACTTGAATCTTCGGGGGTAACATGTTGGCATTAGAAATGGGAGAGTTGACAATGAGTTAAGCCTGGGGATGAGTCTGGGATGAGCCCTTTCTTCAGGCAAGGTGTTTTGTGTAACAGTTTTCTTCCAAACAAAACCATACTTTTTCCCCACAGGAATGCTAATGGTGAAACTCCTTTGATGCTGGCCATGAGATTTGTTGCAAGCAAGGAAGTAATCAATTTACTCAAAAAGCTAGAACAACACGAAGTGGAGGATGAACCTCCAGTCTGTTGCCCTCTATTCAAAACAAGAAGAACTTACAGTTCTCTTCAGGAAAACAATTCCTCAAATTGGATGAATGAATTATTCAGAGACTTTGGGATGAACAGAATGTTGTTGGTGCTACTGTTGATTGCTGCACTTTCACTCTACATAACATACTGTATTATTGGTGAGTTACCATTTAACTCTCCGCTTCTTAACAACAATGGAGGACCTGAAAAGCACAGGTTATAGATAAATGTGTTTAAGCTGTCATTGCCACTTTAGACTCCTCATGTGGCTTTGCATTCAAGCACTTCAGGATGACTTATGTTAAACAAAGGTTTTTATTCTCATGGGGAATAAATCCAATGGTGCTGTGTGCTCAAGGTGTAGTTCTACTAGATGTCAAGGCATTTCCATGATGTTTCATAGCTATGTGCTCTTGAAACCTTTTTCCAGCCGCTATGCAAAATCCTTTGATTGAAGTCCAACCATAACCTATGTTGTTATGACAATGATCTTTTTACTGAATATGAATGTGACAAAGATTTGATTTCTAAAACATTTTACACAACAGTCAAACAAATAATCCTATTCAGTTGCACCATTAGCATTAGTTTTTTCATGGTTACTAAAAATAGATATTGCAAAGCCTTGTGGGATCAAAATGTGGACAAACTTTGTAAGAAAGGCTTCAGTATCAAGGAAAAGAAGAGCAATATCAGTCAAAAAACCATAGCTTTTCCATGAATAAGAAACAAGACAACAAAAGACTTGCAGTATATTAGAATGTGCTTTTGGCTTGGCTTGTCTGCATTTCAATCCCATAATGAACCATCGTGATGTCACCTGTGGAAAGTGCTATTAGACTAGGGTCAATTGTCAAACTTCATGAGCTGAACCTAATAACCTATACAAGACTGCCATATTATCCATTGATTTCTAGCGTAATGCTCATGTGAAGCTTGACATTTGACCTGAACCTTATATTACTATTACTCAAAGTGAAAAAATTTAAACTTGCATTAAAAGGATACTGATTTATTTAGTGATATATTATCTTTACAAATGCCGACAGAACACAGCATGTTTTGACAAATTTAAAACCAGAACATTGGGGGAAATATTCCCTTCATAAACTTTAGAGCTAACATTCTCTATCTACAACAGGGTCAGTTGTGGCTAAGAATCTGACCTCTTTATAGTAATAACATTTTTGAGTTTTAGAACTTCTCTAAGGTTCATGAAATACAAATATTCAACAGTTTTGAATGAATTAAATTCAAGAATAACAGGGCTCAAAATAATGGTCGGTCAAATTTGGTACTAGACTGGTCAAATACAGTTTTGAATGCTAATGTTGACTGGCCATATTTGAAAAAAATAAAATAAAATATCATATGCCGGACATCTTGACCGGCGTATGGCTGGCCGTTATTTTGAGCCCTGGAATAACAATCAAATAAACTCTTCATTAATACTCAGACTTATTACAGTTGGCTATAAATATCTTTTGATCTGTGGATTCCAAAGTTCGTTCAAGTTTTCTAAAGTCAATTTCAAGAATGCTAACAAAAAATACATTGAAATAGCCCACTTTCGATATTCTGGTTGAGTGATCATGCACAAAGCAATTCAAGAGTAGGCTCCGGAGAAACAATAGAGTAATCCTAATATATATTTTCCCTGGTGCATCGCCTTGAATTGTTTTGTGTGGGATCACTCAAGCAGAATATCAAAAATGGGCTATTCAATTCTGAACTCCCCTTAGCGAAAAGAATTGCTTTGTTTTGCATCACAACTCATTGTGAGATAACTAACATGCAAAATTCTGCTCCAACATATTTCAGAGTCAGTTTTGGAACCAAGTTTGAAGGTCGTCAAGAAAGTTGTAATGATTCTTAAGAATAAACTTAGGAATCCACTGGTCAAAAGAAATGTAAAATGCACTGTACAAGCTTAAGGCTAAATAAAATTATACTTTGATGGAATATTAATATTGATTGATCTCATCTTTGTGGGTTGGATGACAGTTATATGGAGTTATATGTGGGTTATCTGCTGTGTAAAGTTAAAATTGGTGCCCAGATATTAATTTTTACTTTCCATGGAATAATGATTACAGGTCATGTACAGAGAAAGTATGCATGATGATAAGAGTGCATGAGGATTACTTAAAGGTTAAGCAAAATTGTTATT
Source organism: Anthopleura xanthogrammica (assembly GCA_964019055.1). Classification (NCBI taxonomy): domain Eukaryota; kingdom Metazoa; phylum Cnidaria; class Anthozoa; order Actiniaria; family Actiniidae; genus Anthopleura; species Anthopleura xanthogrammica. Next base: position 11,318,080 of record OZ025213.1, read on the forward strand.
TTATAGTCAGGTAATTTGTACACAGATGTAAGTCTTCATAGACAAATTGATTTGATGCCAAGATCTGCATGTACTACTGTTTCCATGGAAACTTGAATATATGGAGTTGAATGTAATAGAGTTAGAAGCCAATGTTTATATATTACAGTGTGCTGCCGATGAGATATCAACTTGCCATCTCCCAAGTATTAAATCAGGACTATACTGTTGATTGCTTTCCCTCTTGAAACTCGAGCCACTTCTGTGCATTTATATGCTCGATATTCTTCAATGTCTTCATGTTGTTTCTTAAATGTACATATATATAACATATATATAATCTTGAAGCATTTTTCTGGTCATGTCTTGGTTCCCAATATATTTTTGAAGGAGAGCATCCCACTTGAGCTATTACTGCTATCGGAACTGTTTTCACCAAGAGAAACCAAGGGCTTATCTGTGTTGGATATTTGTTTTGTAAGGTCTTCAAATTTCTTGACAAAATCAACACTGTTCTCATCCATGATTGCTTGGAGTGCCCTCTCTGCATGTGAAGTCTTTAGAGAATGGAAAGGTTCAGTTAATAATAACTCACTAATTTTAGACCATAATCAGAAGATTGTTTTCTTCCCAAAGTGGAGGGAGGGAGGGATGGGTCAACTAAAGGTACAGTTCCAAGGTGTAATGCTTTCTGCAGCTTAAGGCAAAAGTAGCCTCACCAGAGACCCAGCCTTCCCATCAGTAGATGCTTGACCCTATTGCTGTGCACATCAGTAGATGCTTGACCCTATTGCGACCCTATTGCTGTGCACAACAGACCCAATCCATGAGTCAAAATATTGTGAGCAAGGCTTGCTTAGCAGTAGTTGCAATAAAGATAATAGGCTAAATTGTGGTATAATCTAAAGAGACAAGTTGTAGCAGTTGCTTCTCACCTCCAACATTGATTTCGACCCAAACAAAGAATCTTGTGATGATGTATCTTTGCTAGAAGAAAACAAGACTGCACCAGGAGTTTCAAACCCAAACTTTGATTCTTTCTCAGGAGACGCTGATGTAAACAAAAATATATAATAAATAACACTATAACAAAACTACCTTGGGCATATGACACAACTAGCACGTTTTAGGCATTCCGTTTTTTTGCCAGAAAACTGGCGCGTGGTGGTGAAAGGGTTAAAATTATTTTGCTTGCAATTTATAGTAATATTTGGCCTGCATTTTGGCCATTGGCAGCTGGCTATTTTGAGCTTGTATTACAATAAATGATATGAGTAAGGTTAAAAATATAGGCTAGTCAACTAATAACATCTGATCTGGCCAAAATTGCCGAGGTTAACACCTCTAGATCTTAGGCCAGTCCTCTTGACTGGTCACATTGACACATGCTGATCAGTCCAATGTGGCCAGTCGTTCATTGAGCAGCCATTATTTTAACCCTGGATATGGAGTCTTTGTGTTAGTGTACTTACCAAGGAAGCTGTTTAGTGAAATATCTGTCACCTGCAAGAAATAACAAATATTCAAAGATTAATGTCAAATATAAGGAGCGAAGGAATCCAGATTTATATGCTTCTCTCTTTCAAAATGGTAGAATTCACCTTTAGTAGTATGTGGTTTTAACTTTCCTAAAAACAGTCAATTTCTCCTGTTTAGAGCAGTTTACTGATGACTGTGAAAAGCTTGGTGCCTTTTGCACCCTGCCACGACCATGATGGTTTTTAAAACTTTGATTAGCTGATTTTTTCTAGCAAAATGTAATTGGCCTGGCAGTGCTGTAACCTTTGCGTGACAGTGCTGTGTTCATGTCGTGTTATTGGCATTTGATTGGATGGAGAGTTCATTCTCGTGCAATGTGATTGGTCTGGCCTGCAGCGCCTTGCTGTGTTACAACTGCATTTGTGCCACAACCTTTTCACAGTTATACAAAACTACTCTATGATTTGCACCCCCTGCATTTATAATGTTTCAATCCAAAGTTATCTTACCTCTCCATTGAGCCATTGTGGAACAGCTGATGGTGAAGGCATCGGCGATAAATGTGGCGATGTGAAAAGATTCCCAGAGCCATTAGTATTGTAACCATCGGTGGAATTTTCAGGTCCTGCGTTGAAGAACAAGCTTGACGCTGCTGATGTAGTTGTAGTGACAGACATGATTGTCTCGTTACTTGATGAGCTAAGAATGTTGTGGAAAGATGGAGTAGAGAGGGAAAATGAAGAGGATTCAGGTATTGGTGAGTTTATACCTTGCGCATGCACATCAGATGGTCTTTCAGTGTTCCCAGTAGTATCAGATGCAACTGATGTGACGGCACTACTTTGAGGGAATGGAAGCCCAATAATACTAGCAAGTAGCTCTGAACCAGAATCTTCATTCATTGATACTACTGGATCAAGTTGGATTGTACTTTGAGCAGTGCTGGTAGAGAATTCCATGACAGAGTCTAGCCCAGAGGTGCTATTGTTGGTATACTGCTGTAGTGAGTTTACAAGCTGATCAACATCAGAATTTCTAACAAATTCACTCAATCTTGTAGAGAGTGTCTTTTGAGGAGCAAGGTGTGTGTCCTGTGAAGTGACTGCAATACTGCCGAGGAGATTATTAGTTACAGGCACAGACCCCTCATCCAATGTCTCATTTGTTACTCCAGGTTGCTGTACACCTGTCTCAAGTACAGTAGTGATGACAGATTCTATGTTGGTAGAAGGTGATGATACAGGTGATGGTGAATGGGCCATGCTTGATGCAGGACTAGCAATTGGAGTTATTTGAGCTGTAAACACAACAAATAATCATTACAGTTTACATTAGAATACACACGATACAAACAAGAGATAGATCAAGAAGGACTGATCTCAAAGGACATATTCCTAGAAAATATCCATACCCCTCACCCAAGGGAGGGATGGGTAGTGTCTGAGGAGGGTATATAGGGTAGACCCAGCAAATATCCATACCAACCCCCTAGAGGAGGAGGATGGGTATTTCCAAGGGATGGGGAAGGTCTGAGGAGGGTATAGTATACAAGTATACATTTCTACAAAAAAATTCATACGTCCCCCATATTTGGGGGGGGGGGGGGGGGGGGCAGGTATAGAGGAGGATGGAATTTCCAAGGGATGGGGAGAGTCTGGAAAGGGTACATTGTGTAATACCAGAAAACATCAGCTTCCTTGCCCTCTCACTGAGGGAATCTTCTAATACTGCCCATAGGAAAATTCCTGGGATGTCTAAATTAATCCTCTTCAGGGGTGTAGCCAGGGGAGGGTACAGGGGGCCAGGTCCCCCTCTACATCCAATTGGACGTTTTTTGTGCACTTGCTAGAAAAGAACTTATTGCCAATGACAGAGTATAAGTGTTACAATTTTTAACTTAAGAAGTCACAAATAAGTTTTTAAGTTCAGTAGTCACATAATGAGTTCATGTGACTTACTGATTTTTGTTTTGCTCCCCCCCCCTCCCCCCAAGGCAAAATTCTGGCGATACACCTGCTCTTCCCTTTTGAAGACATATTACAAGTATATGTACAGTTACAACTAGCTATGTTAATAATCGTGTAGTCTTTCTTTGCTCTTTCATACCTGGTTTTGGTGATGACGCATTTCCTGTGATTCTAGAGCTACCATCACCAACAGGAACCCCACCAGACATTGGTGAAGCAACAGAACTGATTGACTCTGCTGGTTGTGGTATAAATGACACAGCAACTGCACCTCTCGGCAAAGCATTAGCTGGCCTTGGCAACAGAGTTCTTTGAATCACGTTCTGTGGTTGATTAACAGGTAACTGATTTTTCCTTGTTCTTTTCCGAATATTTACAAAGCTGGTCGTTGGGTTTGAGTTAATAACAGTGGTTACAGTAGATACCCCTGTGTGATATACTCCTTGACGTAAAGCAGGGGGAGCAATTGATGGCAATATAAATGGAAGCTTGTTTGCCATTTTTGAAGCCTTCCTCATAATTCTTGTTGCATTAGGCCTTGGTGCAGGCATTTCATTCTGAGATTCTCGATTTTTGAAACTATGAAACTCATTTTTAGCCACTTCCACAAGTTTTTTCAAGGAATTATGACTATGTTTGGTTGCCAAAACCTCTCCTTCTTGGAAGGAATACTCAAACTTCAACTTTGTAGGTCTCTGCAACTTGCGGTAAATATCGCCAATAGTGATGTTGCCACAACTTTCGGGGGTCCATTGTTTAGGGTTTGCCGAGTCTTCTGTTGAACCAGCAACAGAAGTACTTGTACTTTCCTTTGCAAGACTTTGCGTTGAACTCAATTCTGAAACTTTTGACTCTTGAATTTTTGAAGATTCAGGATTTTCATCACCCTTATCTTCATTTAATGTTTTATTTAGAGCATCAGCTTCGTTTTCAACATTCATGGTATCATTACTTGTAGTGTCTTCTGCAATCTCATTATCACAAGACACATTGTTTGTTTCTTCTTCTAATGCGAAGAAGCCCACAGGTATTGTAATACAAATTGACAGAACATCATTTGTCTTGGAAGTAGGTGACTTCACTGGCCATTTCTTCATAAGAAATTCCAGAATAATATGAAGAGGTTTCTTAGACGACACTGTTGTCCTTAGCCGAGGGTTTTTAGCAATTCTTTGAACAGCTAGCCAAGTAGCATTATCACTTGGTAAGAATTCCAAATTAATCTTTGAAGGAATAGGAGGTGGAGTAGATTCAAAGGTGTCAGATGAAATAATTTTTTTCAGTGCACGGCACGTTGGAGGTGTGATTCTTTTTGTACGTCCCTTATGTCGTATGTATGTCTTTCCATCTGCTAGTAATTCATAGAGCTTTTTGCCATCTTTGTCTCCAAGTCCAACACCCTTCTTTCTCAACTCTCCATAGCATGTCAAGCCACCAAGCTCAAGCACTGTTCTTCTGTGTGGATCAGTTTCTGCATTTGGCTGCTTGTCTTTGGGAATATACTTGGAGATTTTATTCAAGGTTCTATAATAAAAATGCCGTACTTGATCCTTATTTTTAATGAGGTTGACAGGATCACCTCGTCGCTTGTGTCTTGCTAACAAATGAGCTTGGATTTTATCGAAGTCTTTTCCATGTTCATGAAGTGCTTCAAAGAAGGCATTCTTGTCCTCAAGACCCCATGATTCCCACTGTCGCTTAACTTTTTTCCCTTTCTGTTGCTGTGGTGTCCTATAAAGGGGCTGACCATCTAGGAGATATCAACAATTATTAATCAGCATTAATTTATTTATGTGATAAATTGTGCTTTCTACCTAAGCCAGAGCTTGAAACAATGACTGGTCACTCACCGGTCATGACGACTGGCCAAATTAGTTTTAGTTTGGTCATAACCCTGTTTCTGGATCAACGTTACTGTTCAAAATGACTGGCAAGGCAAAGAGTTGACCAGACAAGTTCCAATTCTTGCTGGACATTGTCCAATGACCAGCTGTTATTTCAAGCCCAGTAAGGATAACTTATTAGAGTGGATGACTGAGAGAAGGCATAGCACTGTCATGGTACATTCGAATTGACAACATCTTTTGCACCAATCAGAGTGCAAGATCACATCATCAAATCAGAATGCTTCGTCACAACCACCCAGTCATAACCCAGCACATCTCTACACAAATTTTAAATGTTCATATCAAATCTGCTCTATTGTACATAAAGCTATTGGTGTGAACATAAGGTTCTCCCATTTCAGACTGTGTGTAATTCCCTTGAGTATTTTTCTTTGTTGGGTATTTTTCTTTCTATTACTTGAGATGACACAATGTTCTGAATGTCAGTGGAACCACTAATCTTATTTCCAGTGGAACGACACCTGCTCTGAAATAGGAAAGCATTATGCCCAGACTGTATACCATCTATTTGTAACTGAATACCATATTACCACCTCCATCAAATTTGGAAAAATGGGGGAAAATATTGAAATTGGAATAAAGCGAAATTAAGTCATTGCAGAAATTAAAGGGAAGGGAAAAATATTAAGTGATGTTTTTGGTATCTATAGAAGAAGTCAGCATATACAATGGGAGTCTCTAGAATTGCTAACTATTTAGATATTTCTAAATTTGAAAATAGGAATTAAAAATGTAAACAAAACTTGTCCACAGTTCCCAGACTTCATATATTTTAGTTTTTATTCCAAAATATTCTCTACAAAAGAGAAATACAGCTTTATCAGTTAAAATACATACTAAAAATCATAGTTTTATCTCATTTTTATACTAAGTTTTTAGTCTTATAGTGAGAAGTAGGTATCGCTGTTAGTCTGGTACAAGTCAAGTTCTTACAAGAAATTATAAGATGGCTGCCAGCAAAACGTCGCAAATAAGGTTGAAAAAATAGCAAAAATAGCTTTAATACCTTGATTTAAGGATGACTGAGATGGGGAATTCGATTTTTTCTGTCTTTTTTGAGGTCTTGAGCTGCTTCTTTTAGAAACGCGAATGTTTGTAGTGGATATTTCAGAGCGTTGTGGTGAAGGTTCTTTTGTTTCCGCGTGTTGTTCATGTTGTCCGTTGACTTTCGCATGTTTCTGGGATCTTGTTTCGTGGATTACTTGCGGTTCCTTGCTCAGAATATCGTCTGATGAATCAAAAACACTTTGGTCTTTTCTTTCTGAGGTATCATGGGTTGATACTACGCTGGAATTCACTGTCATCCTGCAAAAATAAAACGAGACACATCAACAATGGCCGAACTGAAGAACACAAGATGTAAACTTGATTTATCACATTCGTTTCGATCGTTGCTCGTTTTTTCTTAACCAAAGACCTCAAAACCTAGCTCTTTCGCAAGCTTATACTAAAGACAATATAATTAAGTCTTCATACTGTGCTTTGCTATCTCCTATGCTGTAGAAAACCGTTTTTTAAGTAGGATTTTGTGGTTCTATCTCAGCAAGAGAAGGAAGACCAAGCGACGTGAAGACGTTTGAAATCCATTCGTACAACGCACTGCAAAATATCAAACTACCTTTTTCTGGAGCCATAATTTCGACATCTGGTTTTCATGAGTTTTTCTGAGAGTTTCGCCGAAGTTGAGATCTGAAGAAGGCCACATTACAATCGAAAAGTTGAAGAGTATAGATCGCTTCTAAGCGAGTAGGTCGACAGAGTGGCAAATATAGATTGGAAAGGATTTAAAAGGAGGGGCCAGTATGGGGAACATGAAGAATACCTTGAGAAAAATCTTGAACATCAAGTCCCCTTAAACACTCAAAACCTTACTTTAGCGAATAGAAATACAACGTTTTAGCTATAATATTGTTCAAAAACAACTAAGTTTGGGCAACTTCATGAAATGTATGGTTTTTGATTGGTATACACTACACCCCTCACGAGAAGGGGCATAGCTTATGGAAGAATTTTTTATATATTTTGTTTAGCATTCTTTAAAACTTCTAAGACAGTAATAAAATATATAGAAATACTTCCTTTTGCTGTATTCGATAAGCCTAACATGATAGATTCATAAACTATTGGGATCTTAGTACAATCTTAACCACAGCTGAGATATGGAGCTGATGGGGTACCCAAACTATTCCATATATTCAACTGTATTCAACTTTTATGGTGATAAAAACAACTCTGTGAGCCAAAAAATGACAACTTAAGGAACTAATGAACTTGTTATTCAATAACTGAACCAGCTAGTGTTTTGTAAGATGGAAAGTGATTTTTGATGTTTTCAAACTTCGAGTTTGGTATGGACTGGACAATATATGCAAAGAGCTAGAGATGGTTCTTGTGACAGCCCGGTTTAGAGATGCTTTACTTTCAAAACCTTTAAAATTTAGGGTTAAAAATTACCTCTTGGAATTACGAAAACATTCAGTTAAGGACTAGATAAGTAAGAATCTGAGGTAACAAGTAAATAAGCAGTGAAGAAGGTTAAATATAATCATAAGTTGTAGCATATTCGTAGCTGTAGTAAGCTTACTCACATTTCAGTTGAGACTCCCTCTGATCTGCGTTGAAGTTATAAATAAAACTTCAAAATAAAGATCAACACCATGAAACACAACTGAACGGCATCCAGGAATAATGGAGATTTATTCCTCCATCGATAGAAGGAAATCAGAACTCACATGTAAACAAAACATTACGATGTTCTGGTTAGAGAATTTTGGTTTTGGCGCGAGCCTCTGATCGATTTGTTCGCGGGTAAAATAATTAATACAATAGGATCACGTGATACCAATACACCATAGGATTCATGGGTAAGACACAGGGCACCCAACGAATAAAAAAATTAAAATGGTAAAAAAACCAGATCGGGATGGAACTTTGCTATATTTTTTCATTCCAAAATTTGGGGGGGGGGGGGGGGGGGTTGGGGGGGGGGGGGGGTTGGGGGGGCATCAAAAAATGGGGGTAATAATTTTATATTCATATTATTATAATAAATAAAAATAATAATATATCTTTATTGTTAAAAATAAGTCTTTTTTTCCAATCAGGCTAGCCCTTATAAAAATATTGATTGAACACAATTTTTGTTCGACCGTACTGGCCTATACATTTTTTTAAATATCGAGTCCATTTCTAGTAATTTTGAAAGGAATTTTCTGTAGTTTTTTCTTATTCAGCGTTTTTTTGTCTAGTTAATTAATCCACATCAAAACGAGTCTAATGCTGACCGTTTACCCTAACCGGCACTCTTCAGCGACGTTATCAGTTTACTTCACTCAGTTTACTTGTAAAATGAACATTTTGAAGCATCATTTTGATTTTACTCGTTTTTAAACATTTTTAGTGAGTTTTAGTTAAATACCAGGTGAAGGGTCGACCTAAAATTTCTGGACGACTCGTGATGATAAAGTGAAACCAGGGCACTTATCACGTCTTCAAAACTGGAAATTAATGGTTTTCTGACAGTTTAAGTGTGTAAAAACAAACCCACTCAACCATATCATGACCTTACGCAGAGGTTGCGGCGCGTGGGCTTGGCGCGAACATAAGTCTGTTAACAAGACGGGCAAGGCAGCGACAATGTTTTCGTTTCCTAGCAAATTGATTTCTTCGTTTATTTGGATTAGTGCTTTGGGTATTATCTTGTTGAGTTCTGCTAAGACTACAGAGGAATGGAAAACAAGGATTATCTATCAAATATTGACCGACCGTTTTGCTCCATCTGGATCGAGTTTACCTTCGAAAAAATGTACCGACATGCGAGGCTGGTGTGGTGGCACCTTCAAAGGGATTCAAAATCATCTTGACTACATCACAGAGCTCGGCGCTAATGCTATCTGGATCTCCCCAATTGTGTTGAATACTGCTAAAGGCTTTCATGGATACTGGGCGAAGAACATTTACGAAATCGAACCTCATTTTGGAACAAAGGAGGAGTTGAAATCTTTGGTGAAAGCGTGCCATGAGCGTGACGTCTGGGTGATGGTTGACGTTGTTGCAAACCACATGGGGTACCCTCCTATGACTGACTGGACCACACCCTGGAACTCAACATTGTTTGACAGATTTTACGAAAACTTTAAACCATTTAACCGATCGGAATACTACCATCCTAATCATCCTTGGATCAAATGGCCAGAGGAGTGTCATGATATGAAGAAACTGCAAGAATACTGGCTAGCTAATCTTCCTGATTTGAATCAAAGTCACCCTTACGTAGAAAAGACACTTCTTCACTGGATTCAGTACCTCATAAACGAGTATGACTTCGATGGATGCAGGGTTGACACAGTCGTTCAAGTGCCAAAGCCCTTTTGGACCAAGTTTCAGAAAGCAGGAAAAGTATTCATGCTTGGGGAAGCGAACATTGGTCCTCCACCTTGTGGGACTTTAAATTTCACCGCTAGTTTTCAAGGCCCATTGCATTCAGTCCTTGATTTTCCTCTGTTTTGGACAAATCGGTACATTTTCCAGGAAAACAAGCAAAACTTTTCGTCCTTAAGCAAGTACTTAAAAGATTCTGCAAAAGCATTTTTGGACAGGTAAAATACAGTGTTTAGTCTATAACAACTGTTTGACATACTCTGTCATAATCCTGTAGGAGTGTAATGACTGTAATGGGAACTGGGATTTGCTTCTATTATTTTTGCTGCTATGGAAACGGCATCTAGCTCACATGAAATGGGATGCAAATAGGATTGCCAGCATTTGGGATTTTCCAAAACATTTTTTGTTCTTTTCATTCCTTAGTGCTGTTTTTAGTGTCCATAACTGAGAGGCTATCAACACTTATTTCCTAATTCAGTTCCCTTTGCTTTCCTTCTTATCTCAGTGTCTTATTTCACTTTCAGATCAGTTCTTGGAGTATTCATTGATAACCATGATCATGCAAGATTCCTCTCCATGAATCCAAGCTATGTTGCCTTGAGAAACAACCTGGTATACTTGTTCATGTCTCATGGTATTCCACTCCTTTACTATGGGACAGAGCAGGGCTTTAATGGTGGTAATGATCCCAACAACAGAGAATCATTGTGGCCATACATGAACACAAGCCATGTCTTGTACACATTTATTAAACACCTCATCAAAGTTCGCAAGGACCAAGGAAATGATTGGCTTAAGACCGATCAGATTGAAAGACATGTCGACCCCAATGTGTACTCCTTTTCTAGAGGAAAGGTCCTCATCATAATCACAACTGCCAATACTACCACTACTGTTACAATACAGTCCCATCCCTTCAAATCTGGCCAACACTTGAAAAACTTGCTCAATCAGAAACAAACCTTCAAGGTATCATCCAATGGGGTGTTGGTTGCTAGGCTACAGGATGGTGAGCCCCTTGTATTGGCTGAAACTGAAAGTAGTGTTGCTAAGGCACCTCCAGTGATGTTCTCTTTGCAGATTCACTCTGCTTTGCTTGTGGTTTCTGTAAGATTCTTGCTGTGAGTTTAAAATAAACATGTATGCAGAGTGCTAAGTGGAATAGACCAGCTGTTTAAATAAACATCAGATGATCTTTTATATGGCTTGTCTGATTTAGGGAGAAGATATCTCTTGATGTAGTTAGTGCATCATGACAAAAGAAACTGCAGGTGGTGAAAAATACTGTGGCATTTAACTTAGGAAAAAGTTCCTAGATTGCAAACTATGAACTAAACATTCGCCTTACTTGGTGGAATTGTTTAATAAAAAACACCATAGTTTTTGAATTTCCTGCTAGGTAGACAACTAATAGTCTAGAAACGAATCCTATACTGAAGTTGAAACAAAGTAATAAAGAACATGTTAAAGGGGCACTTGGATGAAAATCAATGAAAATTGGAAATGACTTTAAACTTGATTGGTCTGATTGGTCCTTATATTCGTAAAACGCAAATCGCGCGCGCTTATAGTCTTTAAATAATTTGAATCGTTGTAAGACATACTTTTCGCCCTGATGATGCACTAGAAGTGCGAAAGCTCGGTATTATATTAAAAAATAGTGGAAGAAACAAATGTAAACAATATGGTTATTCCCACTTACAATAACATTTTAGACAGACTTTAAACTTGGTTACACCTATCTATATTGCCCCAATAGTGCTGGTTAAAATCATCAATTTTTTCAGCATCTAAATTGTGAGTAAATGACATCATACATTCAACGTACGTTAACCCTATTGTTCTTTTAGCTTTTAAACCAAAATTTCTCAACTGCAAGTGGCACCCAGGCTAAAATGTTCGCCAATCTGATTTTCATAATCATAATTAAGTCATATTATCTTCAAATTTGAATTATTCAGACTTTCAAAAATTGGGGCATTTTCATCCAAGTGCCCCTTTAAATTATTCCTTGGCCTGCCTTCACCCTCTCCGTCTTGCCAAAGCAAACCATCAATGACTCAACCTATTATTTTTAATAAAAACACTACATCTTAAATAGTAAATGAATAATCCTCAAATATTTACAAACACAGAGTAAACTTTCCTTGTCATCTATTTTCAGTATCAGCTGTCCTCCTATGCCTGATAGTTATTAAAAAACATTAAGGAAAATAAGTTCTAGGTATTGCTCCAACAGTGTATCAGATTTGGTACCCTTTTGTAACTTTCATAACAAATTTTCTTTATCCTATAAGTACTTGCAATTTAAGATTTTTGCAAACGTTTCAACTAGTACCACTACCAAAATATCTTACAAACATTCTTTTCTTTAGTTAATAAACAGCAATAGGCCTAATTCATCTTTCAAACCATACGTCATTCTCTAGTGAATAAGATTCTTTGTTTGAGTTATATCCATATTCATGTGTCTTGTCATACACAACCATTTATAAAAACAATGATCAATGCTCTAGGGAATGCATTACACATGGTCTGAAATTGGAAAACATTATACAACAATGGATAAGGTCTACTGCCTTACTGTAATAAATTGAAAATTAAAAGTGTAAATCCTATTTTTTCAGGAGATTTTTCAGCTTCTCTTAATAATAATAATAATAATAATAATAATAATAATAATAGGGTACTTTATTACACATTTAGGGTCGATATCTGTGAAATAAAGCCGTGAAGACAGTGAAGTGATACGATATCACTTCACGGCAAACTGTCCAATAAAATCTCGCAATATATAATAATATATAATCGACCCTAAATGTGTAATAAACAAATTATCACATGTTAAGAGCCTGATATCATCTTTATTCACTTGTTTTCCATATCATATGATACAGGAAACTTGGGAATAAAAACGATATCAGGCTCTTAACATGTGATAATCTCTATATACTGAAAACTTAATCCTAATAATCGACACTGAAAAACTTAATTGGCCACTTAGGAAATGAGCAAGGGACTGGGCAGGTTTTGAATTTTAGTAAGATTAGTAAGTGTGGCAAATTTGAACATGATTGAATGAAAAGAACCAGAATTATTGGTTTTCAAAAGTGTCAAAAATTTACAAAGAATGTATGGTTACAGGGGACGCTTGTCCCCTGTAACCATACATTCTTTGTAAATTTTCAACACTTTTGAATGCTTGTAACTCTGCTTCTATTCATTCAATCATGTTCAAATTTGCCACACTTACTTATCTTGAGATGCTTTATCAGATGACAAAACTTGTCACTGTAAAGCAGCAATGCCTATTGGTTAGTTCTAGTGGTAAGGTCTTCACAATATGGTGCGTAGCACAGTAATTAGTGTGCTCTTCTCCTAATCTAATCTCTCGACTAAATTATTCCAACACGCAATGTTACAATGTAATTCCATTCCATGATTTAGTAATCATCATCGTCATCATCATCATCGTCATCACCACGTTTACCTCTGATAGATTTCTTCAAGAAAGTTGGTCCTGTAGTCTTGGGTTTATCTGGTGGCTGGCTCAGATCTCCACTATAATTGATAACTTCAGCTCTGGCCAGTCTCCATTCCATCATTGCAGTTGAGAATTCATCATGTCCTCCAAGTTCATCAAACCCAGTAATCCTGTCAACAAATTTACCATCTTTTACCATTACCACCGTCGGCAAGACCTTGATACTCAACCTATCGCAGAGAAACTTGCATTTTCCTACGTCAATTTTCACAAATTTTGTTTCCACGTGTTTGGGAGCCAAAAGGGCGAGATGTTTGTCCACAATCTTGCAACGAAATGTTGAATCGCGGTAAAAATGACACACAACTCTAGGGCTATCCTTCGTCTCAGGGAAGAAGTCCGGCTCACTACCTATCTCAGAATAAGTACCATGGCCTTTCTGGAGCCAATCGTTCTTCAATTGGGCCTGTTTTTTCAGCGCTTGGAGTCTTTTTTCTCGTAGTTCATCCATATCGTCTGATGTCATCTTTTCAAGCCGGTCAATCTCTGAGTCAACTTGCTCCTCAACTATCTTTGCTGCCTGGAGAACTGTATCTTGTATATTTTGCTGGATATCCATTTTGATCCTTATTCTACCTCAAAATACTATTTTAAGTGAATAATATTATAATTTAAGCGATTTTAAAGAGGTTTTTCTGAGGCGAGTGAAGCTCTTTCTGTCTTTTCTAAAATGGCGGGCGAGTTTTGAAAGTCGTTACCAGGCGACCTCTTCATAAATTATTCATGAGTGAGGAAGTCTGGGAACCGCCATGACTGCAATGTCTCCTGGGTAATTCAAAATGGCGGACGAACTGTAAAGAAGTGAAAAAATTTAGTACTTTTTGTTGTGAATTCTACTGCAGAAAGCTGTTGAATTTAAATTTAAACAATGAGTTTGACTATAGAGGAGCCTGAAGCAGCAGTAGGCTCAATATTGAGGTCTGAGGAAGAGGAAGTTTCTCGCAATTTTGATTCAAAGGATGTTAAAAATCCAAGTTTTCAAGACGAAGCTGAAAGACAAGACGATGGACTGAACAACGACGATTCTTCTTGTGAAAAGAATACGAAGAAAATAAGATTAGAAGATTCATCTTTAGAATGTAAGAACAATAGTGGACAAACAATGTCTAAGTCCCAGAGGAAAAGATTGATAAAACAGCAAAAATATTTAGAAATTAAGAAGTTACGAAAATTACAGAAGAAAGAAAAGAAGAGGTTAAAACGAGAACAACGAGAACTTGAGGGCGAGAAGGTCCAAGAGGAGACGGGAAATGCAAAGCATGTGAAGAAGTACAAAACTATGGATTGTGAGGATGCCTTGCCTCTTAAGGTTGTAATTGATCTGAGTTTTGATGACCTCATGTCGGAAAAAGATATAAAAAAATTAATGAAGCAAGTTCAACGCTGTTATTCAGAGAATCGGCGATCTCCTCACCCTTTGCAGCTCTACTTGACAAGCTTCGGAGGCAAATCAAAACAGAGACTTGATGATCTTAATGGGCATTACGTAAGCTGGGATGTTCATATCAAGGATGATTCCCTCACAGAAGTATTCCCTAAAGAGGATATAGTATACTTGACTTCAGATTCTCCTAACGTCCTCAAAGAATTTGACATGTCAAAGACGTATGTGATTGGTGGGCTCGTTGACCATAATCACCACAAAGGACTATGTTACAATATGGCGCTAGAGAAAGGATTGGGCCATGCGCAGCTACCCATTGGAGATTTCATGAAATTGGCATCAAGGACAGTACTGACCGTTAATCAAGTGTTTGAGATTATCTCATTTTATACTGAGAGTAAGGATTGGGGTGATGCTTTTAACAAGGTTATGCCCCAAAGAAAGTTAACGCCGAAGGTTAGAAAGAGGGGTAAAAACAGGGGGGTGCAGGATGAAGAAGAGAATAAGGATGACGTTGAAGGTGGAGATTCCTGTAAAGTTGTTAATAACTCAGATGATGATGACGATGATGACAATGATGATGATCTAAAATAGAACATGAAATGACAATGACAACAGAATGATCTCAAAATTAAATTAACTTCACCTAGAAAAGGTAACTGAGTGGAGCCAATTGAATTTGCTCAAATGACCATGAAAAATGGCTCCAAGTTGATATTGGACTTGATGTGTTCATACATTTAATGCATTTTATCAAGTCTAACCTTGACTTGGAGCCATCATGTTGTGGCCACTCAAATTTAAGAAAGGTCTATTGCCTGAGCCAACAAGGCCAAAGAGTGACAACTAATGAAGTGCTAGCTACTGTAACCTTAGATGCTGGTCAAGCAAGACAAGGAATTAAAGACTGAGTTAAAACCAAGAAACATGCAAATATCAAAATATTTATTAATGAATTTACAACAAAATAATATACAATCTTCATGGATGTACATGGATTTGATTAATGATGATGATGATGATGATGATGAAATATACTCGTGAACAAAATCATTACATCAACAAACTATAAATAGCATTACTATTACAGGGGCTATATACACCACGTCCGTTAAACAAAGCAAATTATCGAGTGGAAACCTATAAATGGTTATGTTCAAGCAAAGTGATTGGCTAAGATGCATGTGTGGATTTCCTGTCTCATGACTGGTCCAGAAGGAAGCCATTTCAGTGCTGAAATATCATTCATTTCCACTTCCTAAGAATTCTGCTTTATACATTTATAAATATTCTTCATAGTACCAACAGTTTTTCTCTTAATTTTTGTTGGTTAAGGCCCGGTTTAGATGTCGAATTTCACATGTGCCGAATCTAATGTAAATGAGCAAAACCTATTTGTTTGAATTCATTTGCCTTAGATTCTGCACATGTGAAATTCGACGTCTAAACCAGGCCTTACAAGGACAGGTGTAAGAGCGCTTTCATTTATTAAATATCTAGGTGTCTTTTTCAAATAATTCTACTTCTTACTTCATTAATTACAATTAACTTATTAAAATCTTTTCTACACAATTCAATTACATATTATTTACCACAACTCTTGATATTAACTACTAATATTAATTTTATTTTAAAGATTATTTTCAAAATCCCATCAACCATTAGATTGTCTCATTAGAATATTGTAAATGAAATATTGTCTACGAAGACGTCGGTCATATGGTACACATTTCATTATTAGGTGATATTTAGATACATGTGGATAGTGTAGATTATAACCAGGCTACTAGAAAAAGGTTTCTGTAATACTTTCACTTGACAGATCTCAACACTTTTAGTTTTCTGTGAATTTACAACTCTACATCTCGGTTTTTGACTTCTGTCAAACAAAATTTTACTAGGCTCTTTTAAGTTTCATGACAGAAATAATTCCAAAACACCAAAAAATGAGCTGGAGTTGTCTGGATCCTAGAAGCACTCCAAACCAACTTTTTCAGCTAATGTTTTCCACTCTTTCAAAACGTAATACTAAAAAAATTCTACGATTGGATAAATTGAGTCTTATTGTTTTGTTAAGTACATGTAACTAGCTAGTTTCCTTAGCAGCTGTTTTTAGTTTTGTTCCATTCCCCAGTGGTCGACTCCTCTCCCCTACAAATCTGACAGGAATGAGGAGTGAGACATCCATTCGTGGGGAGAGTAGCAGACGGCGGGGGAATGGAAGAAAACTAAAAATGGCTGCTAAGGAGACTAGTAGCTAGCCTGCGTGTATACAACATAACTGTGGTTATAAACCCAAGTTAAAGCCAGGCAGCCTGCACACAGGCTAGGTTTCTAGAAATTAGTACCATGGTACCATGAATCTAGCATGAAACAAAAATATATATGCAAACAAAATATTAATAATATTAATAATAATAATAATAATAATAAACTTCCTAATAATCACAGATGTATCCTGTATTGTACCAATAAAATATAACTATAAATTTAGATTCTATTAATCTTTTGAATGAATCATATCATTGATCTTTCGATAATTAAATATGAATGATAATCCACGATCACACATCACTCGTACTTTTAACTCTGTAGTGTGATCAGAGTATTGTATATTTGAGGCCATCTGTATTTAAACCTTTAAAGCTTGAAGTTATTGGATGTTGTTGGAACGAGACTATTGTGTGGACCCAAGAGACCAATGCGCTGCTTTTGCTTCCTTTGTTCTGTCATCTGCAGTCAAAAAGAAAATGGGTTAGAGTGATTACAGCGCTTCCAAATCCTGATAAAATATGGCATGGGTGGTGTAGTGGTTTACTGCTCGCCTCTCACCACTGTGGTCCAGGTTCAAGCCCTGGCTCGGGCTAGACCATAATTATGTGAGTTGAGCTTGTTTGATGTGTTGTTCTCTCCCCTGCCAAAAAGGTTTTTCTCAGGGTTCTCTGGTTTTCCTCCTCCATAAAAATCAACATGTGAGTTGAGTGTTGTATGTCGTAAATATAGAATGTAGTGGTGGTATGTGTGGAGCAAACCTCATGGAAGAACCCTGACGGGAAGTAATGGTTATAAAATATGTTTTTTCCATAAATATAAAATAAGGTTTTGGTGGACACCAATCAAAGTGTTTCCATGACATTGTCAGAAAGCTGAAGTTATCAAGGGAAATGTTATGTGGAATGTTGTGGAAATGCCTTGAATAATGTCCACCAACACCATCTTCATTGTGACAGCAAATTGTATGATTTGATGCGCAGATGTTAGTGGACACTTTCTATTGAGTTGTGGTTTTCAATTGACTTTTAAACAAAAACATTCAAATCAGAACTCCTTGGGGAGGGTGTGGAGGAGGATTTAGATAAGACTAAGTCCACTCTTATCATGACCTACCTGTTCTCTGAGTTCAGACAGTTGCTGTGAGAGAGTTCCTACTAGTTTAGCTGTGTTTTCAAGCTTGTCACTCAGATTACGCATCTCATTCTGTTCTCCCTCTCCTTCGTCAATGGCAAGACTCATTGCCTGCATCCTTGGAAACCAATCCAAGTTCTTTTCCTGTGATTTACAGATCAAAATTCAGTTCTTCTTAAGGTTTGAGATAGAGAGGTGGGTTTGTGGAAGGATATTTGTGTTAAGAGCACTAGTGGGCTTATAACCAAAAGGGCTTATAACTGGAAGGATAATTGCATTAGCAGACTAGTGGGCTTATAACCAAAAGGGCTTATAACTGAGGGGGCTTATAACTGAGGGGGCTTATAACTGGAAGGACATTTGTGATAGTGCACTAGTGGGCTCATAACTGAGGGGGGCTTATAACTGGAAGGATATTTGCATTAGCGGACTACCAGGCTTATAACCAAGCTAAGAGAGCTTATTACTGGAAGGATATTTGTATTAGAAGACTAGTGGTCTTACAGCCAGTATTTGACATGACTTCAATACCTTAATCATTTGAGCAACATAGCTTTCTGGTCCAGTAAATTCTGTAGGGTCTTTAACCTTGAGAAGTACGATGAAGAACAGATAATGCCACATGTTGTGTTGAAGTTTGACGTGTTCTTCAAATGACACTGATTTATTATCAAATGCTGATCGGTCAAGACCTACAGACATAAAAGAAATATATGACTTTGTAGTTCTTGAAAATATCCATGCCTACTTCATAGGCGTGGTTTAGATCTGACGATAGCAGTATTGTAGCTCATTTACAGTCCCATTTTTATAAAAGGTACAAAAATTACCAGTTTGGAAAACAGTAAAAAATTACAGTGTTGAATTTACAAAATGAGAATTAGGATCAGTTTTTTCTTATTTGTGTTTTTCTTTTTGATTTGGAGGTTAGTAATAATAATAATAATAATATGTACTTATTGACTGAGTGGGAGGTCCGAATGGGAAAATATTTGGCTCGAGGTCCTGAAGTACGGAACGAGCGCAGCGAGTTCCGTGCCAAGGACCGAGAGCCAAATATTTTCCCGTTTGGACCGACCTTAACTCAGTCAATAAGCATTTTATCATATGACCACATATAAAAAATCGATTTCAAAGCGTTTTTAATAAATGCGAATCAAAATGCGTAGTTTTTACATGATTGACGGCAGCGAGTCGAGTCCGAGGGAAATTATTACACTTTTCGGAAAAGCGTACTTTTTTTGCTGACAACATTTTCCCCAAAGGTTTTTTTTTAGAATCACGCGTACAGTGAAATACGGTCATATGATAATATTTTTTACTTATAAAGCGCAAGTTAACATGCAATGATATGCAATGGGTTAGACCCAGTTCAGACGTCAAACTTTTACCACGTCGAATCTAATTGCATTTGAGGTCGAGCGTTGCTTTCCCGGAAACTAGTAGAAGTATGTAGACTATACTTAACACATATTGTAGCTCTCGTCGTTTTCTAAGTCGCTCGCCTCAAAGACAATTAGATTCGACGCAACAAAAGTTCGACGTCTGATTTGGGCCTTAGACATTGCTTTTTTTGGTTTGGCAGTTTAGAGCCTTTATAAGACACTGAAAAATGGTTATTTTTGGGGCTGGATCTGCACCTAATATGCTTGGAAAATCTTATTTTAACCTCATCAAACTTACCGCAAATAAAACAAGTATTTTTCAGGATTTCATCCTTATTCTGTTTCTCACTTCTCAAGTCAGCAAATGTATCAATGATGACACCAAAGATGAGATTAAGAACAATAATTATCACCACAAAGAAGAAAAGTAGATCATAGATCACACGTCCTACAAACATCTTTTCCTGGTGGGAGAAAAAATGAACAATTATAAACCTTTTTAGTCATCTACATTATGTAATACATGTACAGTATATGAGTAGGGTATTTTCAATGCTGAGACAAGCTTTTGTAAACCCATACACATTAAGTGTGAATATAACCAGGCCCGTAGGTTGGGGGGGGGGGGGGGGGTGGGGTATGGGGATGACGACACACCAACCCACTCATCTCCCAAAACACTTCAACAAGTAACAAAAAACTTTTTAATAAGATTCATGACAATATTATATTTTAAAACTAAACAGTTGTCAAAATTGGCCTTGGCCACGCACAAGTAAGGCTACAAATTCAAAACCTTACAGTCTCTTGACTAGGTACTCACTGCTTTTTTCCATAATGCACCCCCCTGTCAAAAGTCCACACTATGGGCCAGATATTGTACACTACTTATCAAACGTCTAGGAGTATATATATTTTCATGTTCTACTTTTTCTATGAAGACCATAAACTATTTACTACCTACCTTGCTTGAAGGTCGTCTGAGTACATCACCAATACCACCTCCATTCCGCAGACCTTGGTTAAGTGTCGTAACAATGCACATGATCAGGGTGTCACAGGCTCGTTCCTTCACAGAACCTGGTTCTTCACCATCACCTTTGTTCGTTACAGAAACATGCTCCAGACTCTTGGCCATGGAATATGAGTCACAGTCTTTAGTACCAGCTGGACAGAACTTATCTCCTGGGGAGGTAATGAATGGAGAAAAGGTGTGATAACTTATAACTGATAATGATGATACATGATGATGATGATACATGATGATGATACATGATGATGATGATACATGATGATGATGATACATGATGATGATGATACATGATGATGATGATACATGATGATGATACATGATGATGATGATACATGATGATGATGATACATGATGATGATACATGATGATGATACATGATGATGATGATACATGATGATGATACATGATGATGATACATGATGAGGATACATGATGATGATACATGATGATGATGATACATGATGATGATGATACATGATGATGATGATACATGATGATGATGATACATGATGATGATACATCATGATGATACATGATGATGATACATGATGATGATACATGATGATGATACATGATGATGATACATGATGATGATACATGATGATGATACATGATGATGATACATGATGATGATACATGATGATGATACATGATGATGAAAATGATACATGTTGATGATGCATGATGATGATACATGATGATGATACATGATGATGATACATGATGATGATACATGGTGATGACGATACATGATGATGATACATGATGATGATACATGATGATGATACATGATGATGGTTCATGATGATGATACATGATAATGATACATGATGATAGATGATGATGATACATGATGATAGATGATGATGATACATGATGATGATGATACATGATGATGATGATACAAGTCATGATGATGATGATATATGATGATATATGATGGTGATACATGATGATGATACATGATGATACATAATGATGTACATGATGATGATGATACATAATGATGATACATGATGATGATGATACATGATGATGATACATGTTGATGATGATACATGATGATGATACATGATACATGATGATGATACATGATACATGATGATGATACATGATACATGATGATGATGACACATGCTCTTAGGCAAAAATGTAAGGACATTCACCTATTGCTGGAGGAAGTTGTGGAGGGTCTGTCTCAACCAAGAAATCATCCTTTAGAAACAAGAAAGCCACAAGAGAAAACATGTAGACCAGGATAAGAGCAAGAATTGCAGTTAAGATAATGGACCGACCATTACGAGTAACACTACGGATCACATTCAGAAGGGTTTCTTCCCGAAATATCACATCTAATAACTGAAAATAACAAGAAAGATATAAACAATTAGTGAGCTACAATGTTAGTACAAAACTGTATAAAAGAAATTTTTGTACCAAACCACAATGCTCAACACATTGCTTTCTTATAAGACGCCATTTCAATGTTATGGCATATCGTACTGTGTACGTGCTGTAAGTCAGTACCGTACGTTTCCATCACATTTGAATACACGTAATCAGATGCTGGCCACTCCGATTTTTAGGGCTATCTGTGCTTGTCGCGGATCGCGGAAAGGAGGGTCATTTAGTACTAGGGTGACCTCGGAAATATGTGAATGAACAAGAATACGTGCTGCGGTACTTACAAGTACAGAGTAAAAGAAGGCATGTACAGTGAGTCCAAGTATGCCAAAACCAAAGTACGTTAGATGTAAGACTAGTTCCTTGTCTGTTAACATTCGACGAAGACCGTACTGAAATGTACCGTGATTACCGACGAAACTAATCACGGATATTGCTTTGTTTATTACCTGAAAACGTAAAAAGTAGCAGGGAGATTATTAATGAGTTTATATTTTTTAAGAAAAGTATGAGCATATAAGTTGAACACAGACGTAAAATTCTGCTACAAACGGTACTTTTGCTTTGATAAAGACGACGCGACATCGATGCATTATGGGACGTCCAGGGGGTAAAATAAAAAAGATGGCGGATAGTATATAGAGTTTCGTTTATTTGTCTTTCTTTCATGTCCATCTTCTAATTCACCTCCAGGGACCGCGGAGCATAATTTTGATTGGGGGGGGCTAATAATTTTGATTGGGGGGGGCTAACGACCACCAAATACTGGAAGACCTAGGGGGTTTGGGGGCATGCTCCCATTATTGGGGGGCTATAGCCCCTCAGCCCCCCCCCCCCCCTGCTCCGTGGTCCATGACCTCTCGTCAAATTGATTTGTGGTGAATTGTTAATGTTAATCGACGCCATTACTGTGACAAAGTTTTGTATATTTGCCCCCTACCCAGATGGCTCCCGCATAGCCCCCTTTCACGGGACGTCAAAGCAGCTCAATTCGGAGGACAAAACAAAAGAATGTCAATCTTCTGAGAATTGGAACCTATTGTATTTTCCTCTAAATTAAGCTACATTCCGAAGTACTGCACTCCTCGTAATCTTGACTTGTACTACCATAAAGGATCAAAACTAAATAGCATGATATACTTACGTTTGCTAATCCTAATATATAAAGCGTCGGCTCCAGTCCGACAGAGAAGATGAGTCTAATGATAGTCGAACCAACGAATGTTCTGATTCCAGAAGGACGAGGGAATGTAATGATGATAGCAAATGATACCAGCATGGCCAGCCACACTAGAGCAGAAAGACGGTGGTCCAGCTCTGAAAAATAACAGAATCGTAAATCATGTCAATGATCTTTCTGCTTTATTCACTCTGAAAAGCTTCGAGACTTCTAGATGCAAGGAACGCAGAGCATAGTTTTGAGTTTACATATGTGTGTGTGTCGGGGGGGGGGGGGGGAGGAAGTATGGGTGGTGTGCGCTGCTGATGCACCTCCTTGGTACGGGGTACATACCTCCCGGACCATCAGAGAATGGGTAGAAAAATCCAACCAGAAGGTTAATCAACACGGAGAGGTTGATCGATATTTGCTGCCACAGGCTTAAACGACTGCTCAGTCCGAAGAGAAGCCGATGTTCTGAAATGAAAACACAACAGGAATACTCAAGAGTCGTGATAGATATATGGCTAATGGCCATTCTAGTACTATTCCAGGGGTGAATTCAAGGGAAGGGTGCAGCGGGTCGACTTTGTGCCCCTACTTCGAAGATAACCAATACAAAATGTTTTTTTTCTTTGATTTTAAGGGGTGCATGCGCACCTGGGTGGACTTTGTGCCCCTACCGCAGCTTTGAGGATATCTAATACGTAATATCTAATATCTAATACATCTTTCATTGATGATATCATCTGTGGGTGCCCTTTCAACGCAGCACCCCTCCCTGAAGAAAATCCTGTATCCGCCCTTGTCTGCTACTGTACTGCTCTTGACACAGAGATTTTCAGACATTCATGGATGAAAGGGATGAAAGGGTTGTAGATTACCTCTTAGTTTCTTCTGCCATTCCATTTCCTGGTACAAATTCTCTGTCCTGTCAAAGAAGTCTGACACCTGATATCGAAGAGTACACACCATTAACAATGAATAATACGTCCGATACATAACCCTCTCTCTCTCTCGTAAAAGAATGCTGGTTCCCATCGAAGCTTTAGATAGGCGTGCGTAAACAAATTAGAGCGGATAACAGTGAAAACTCACGTTAGAAACGTGCAGTGCCGTTTTGTGACCGCGAAAGTGTATTCTGATTGGATGAACAGTAACCTTGCGCGCTGTAACTGGTTCAATAGATGTTGTCTATTCCGTTCCGCGACAGTGAGCATACCGCATGCACTTCATACGGAGATACCGGCATGCTGTGATCGTGTCAGTGCCGTGCCGTGTATAAAAACATTCGACATTCGATGCTGTGTCTGCGCCGCGCCGTTTCACACTCATTCGAAATCTGCTCTCATCATGATTTGACGAAAATTGATCTTACTCCTGTGTCGTGTTTAACAGATGAAATGAATTTGATACCGTGACCGTGCCGTGCCGATGAAACGAATTCTAACGGACTTTAAAGCAGTAATGTTTTACAGCGCTTCCTATATCACATGCGTGAAATCGTAGAATTTTGGAGTACGTCAATCAAAGTGTTTCCATGACATTGTCGGAAAACACAATTTATCAAGGGCACGTGATTATGGAGTGTCATGGAAACATCTTGATTGACGTAATGTATCATATAGTGAATACTTGCCTTGCTATTCTGATCATCTCTCTCGCATGTAGTATACACCACTGTCTTGCTCTCCTCTGTCAAGAATTCACAGATTTGTGGTACAGGAAAAACTATTTGTTCCATGATTCGATCTTGACGAACAACCTATCGAATGACATGGTTTTAAGAACAATTAAACTCCATCCATGACTAGTCTCGCAACACTCTAAGACAAAGGCAGGATGGAAAGGAGTTGGGATGGCGAATTTTTACGGAAATTCCCATGGAAGTTCGAAAGAAAATCGGATTTACGATGTGGGAACCCGAATTCCATCGAGTTCCGAAGAAAATCGGATTTTCTATCCTAAAATCCCTTTGAACTTCAGATGGGAAAAAGAAAAGGAACTGACCTCGATCTGAGCCGTGTTCTTGGCGTAATAATCCAAAGCACTGTCTCCAGGGAATTCCTCAACATCAGAATCTGTTTGTGTGCCAACTTTAAGCAGAGAGCCAAGCTCCTTGTTTTGTTGAGAAAGCTGTCAAAGTAAAGAAAAAGGTTTTGAAACCGTGCAGTGTTACATGCTATATCTCAAAATGACCAATAAACCTTTCAAATAGAAATTCTAATCATTATTTACACAAAACAATTTTCCCGCCATTTGCTTAGTAGTTGACACGCGCGTGCGAAAGATCACGTGCTACGTTTTTACCCACTTGACCCACTTGATCAGCAAAAATTTTTAAAAACATTGTTCGGGATTCCCTCGGAAAGTTGTCGGGTTTGCTAGCGCACAATTGACCGACGAAACGACAAATGAAAATTCCTATATCAAACTCTAGATTCCATATGATTTAGATGAGATATTAAGTTGGACTTGTGTTGTACTTACAAGAGTAGCAAGGATGTAAATATTGTGCCCGACATCACGTGGTGATGTATCAGATTCTTCTTCATCTATCATGTCATCCTGATGATAGGTCTGTTTACATACATCAACCTAACAGACAAACAAGAATAAAAACCTGAATGAACCTGTTATTTTCCTTTGTATAACATTAACCATTGATGTCGCCAATAGTGGGGTTAGGGGATGTGCGCGCGCGCAATTCAGGTTTGGCGCGAAAAAAATTCCCGCCAAATCCACAGGAATCCCATCGGTATGAGCCATGGAGAGTTTATGGGGGTTTTATGTTTTCCAGACAAAGAACATTATATAATTTCATAGACATTTAGAGCTTTCTTGTGAAAAATAACTGAATAGATAAAGTGTAAAACCTTTGAGAGTAAATGTACTGCCTGTTGATTCAAATGGCGCTCTTACTACACATGCTGAACGAAATGGCATTTTTTGTTGAGCATGCGCAGTAGAATGACAGGAATCTGGGGTCGAGATTGATTCTTACCAGTTGCTTGGGTGTCATATTGTAAAGTATTCTCTCAGAGTTCTCACTATCGTGTCTGCTCTCCATCACTGCTAGCAGCGTCTTGGATGCTGTGTTCTGGAATAAAAACAGAAGGATTTGAGTAAAGGGCGGTTTTTATCAAACGGGCTCCCTGTGCACAGGGATTACTGACCTTGAGCTCCAGGACGAGATCCATCCTTTGTTTACCAAGTGGGTTGATGTCGTTCAACACAAGAGCGATGACAATATCGATGCCGTTGGACTCGTGAAGCGCGATAGCATTCTACGAATACAAAATAATTAATGATCCTGTTAGACTATCACGTTATAGACGACCCCCTGCACTTGACGTCAAAGCAGCTCAATTTGGAGGACAAAACAAAAGAATTTCAATCTCCAGAGAATTGGAAACCTATGGTTTTGTCCTACATTCCGAAGTGCTGTAAGGGGTCTATCTTGGGCATTAAGTCTTGGAGTGTATGCAAAGCTACCATATTGGATGAAGTTAGAGAGTCGTCCTTGGGTTTTCTCTTCTTATATCAACCATCAAGGCGTCAGTGTATTTTTTCAATGCATTCTTCAAGTAATTTTTGTGCAAAATAGCCTAACTTAGCAGTTAGAAATTGGATCTACCCTCCTCCTCCTCCATCTCCTCTACCCATTCATCCCAATCTCACGTCTTTGGTAACGCCAAACAGGCTAGAAATCTTTACCTGGTTCTCGTGGCAGGGTCCTTGGCAGTATTCTGTCAGACTTTCCAAACACTGGTTGATCAATTCAACATTGTTCTCGTTGATGTACAAGCCCAGCAAGCCCAGGCCACCAGACGTACTGCCACATATGCAGTCCAGGAACTGAAGCGTCTCGTGGACCAGGTTGTAATTAGTCTTGTTGTCTTGACGACGGATGTAGTTCTATTCAACCAAAGATCAATTACTGAGTTGTGTATCATCATCATATATCATCATCATCATGTATCATCATCATGTATCATCATCATCATGCATCATCATCATGTATCATCATCATCATGTATCCTCATCATGTATCATCATCATGTATCATCATCATATATCATCATCATCATGTATCATCATCATCATGTACCATCATCATGTATCATCATCATGTACCATCATCATGTACCATCATCTTCATGTATCATCATCATCATGTATCATCATCATGTATCATCATCATCATCACCATGTATCATCATCATCATCATGTATCGTCATCACCATGTATCATCATCATGTATCATCATCATGTATCATCATCATGTACCATCATCATGTATCATCATCATGTATCATCATCATGTACCATCATCATGTATCATCATCATGTATCATAATCATGTATCGTCATCACCATGTATCATCATCATGTATCATCACCATGTATCATCATCATCACGTATCATCATCATCATGTATCATCATCATGTATCATCATCATTTATCATTATCATGTATCATCATCATGTATCATCATCATGTATCATCATCATGTATCATCATCATGTATCATCATCATGTATCATCATCATGTATCATCATCATGTATCATCATCATGTATCATCATCATGTATCGTCATCATCATGTACCATCATCATGTATCATCATCATGTATCATCATCATGTATCATCATCATGTATCATCATCATGTATCATCATCATGTATCATCATCATGTATCATCATGATGTATCATCATCATGTATCATCATCTAAAATCATGCCATAATCGTTACCTGTAGATCTCTGTTGTGGTTTTCACAGAGCAGCTGTAAGAATCGTAAGATTGGTTTCATGACAAGCACCTCGGGTGACATGACTTTGGAGTCAGCTTTCGATGAACCACCTCCGGGGAAACCGTGCAGATCTGGACCAAAACCACTTCCTTGTGAAAACCTGAACCAATAAAACATGTTGAACGTTAGCTACACTCACTCCGCTCAATTCACAGATCAAGGTGTAGAATTTTAGGGAGCCGATCTCGTGTGAGCTTGACAAGTAACGGCACACATATACGATAACGACGTAACGCAATTACTGACGTAACCTGCCGTGACCGTGCTGCCGTCGAATCCCAGCATTTTGGTTGGATAGAGGGCAATCTCGAGTGCTGTGATTGGTCAAAGGTACTGCTCAATGCCACGTGCCAAATCATTTCACTGCCATACGAATTCTACTCTAATCGGTGATCTCATGATAATCTCTGTGTATCTTAGGCGTGACCTAATAGCCCACTTTCAAAGCAATTCAAGTCGAGGCTTCGGGAAAACGAAAGGATACATTAGGATTACTCCATTATTTCCCCGGAGCCTCGTCTTGAATTGATATGTGCGTGATCACTCAATCAGAATATCCAAAGTGGGCTATTTTGAAAACACAGGAATCTTCTTATTGTATCCCTTAATCTATCATAACTATTAGACTTTGATACGGTGCAAGAATTTTAGAAGTTTTTGTACCTTGGTTGCGAGTCAGTGTCTGCGTCTGGTTCACGGCTTCTTCTGACGGCTGCATAAGCTTTACCCGTGTGGGACGCCGCGTCTACCAACTGTTCACGGATCTCTTCACTGATTCCAGTCAAAGAACCTAAGAGGTTGATACAAGATTTATAACATGGTTAAATATGATTATGTAACAACAACAACAACAACAACAACAACAACATCATCATCATGTATCATCATGTATCATCATGTATCATCATGTATCATCATGTATCATCATGTATCATCATGTATCATCATGTATCATCATGTATCATCATGTATCATCATGTATCATCATCATCATCATCATCATCATCATCATCATCATCATCATCATCATCATCATCATCATCATCATCATCATCATCATCATCATCATGATGTATGATCATCATGTACCAACATTATCATCATGTATCATCATCATGTATCATCATCACCATGTATCATCATCACCATGTATCATCATGTATCATCATCATGTATCATCATCACCATGTATCATCATGTATCATCATCATGTATCATCATCATCATCACCTGTAGACAAAGTGTCTCTTCTACCTCCCACTATTGTACCCCTTCTCATATCTTCTATTTTAGTGTCCTTCTCGTTCTTCTTGGTGGCGGACTGAGTGCTTTCAGATGTCTGTACTGTTATATTAGCCTTGATTTCTGACTCTGCTTCAGTCATTCTGTCCATCAGATACTTGAAGAATGCTTCGCAATTCTTGTCAGTCATGAATCGATGTAACAGAGATTTCTGTTGCGAAAAGAATGAAGTGGACTTTAGTAAGCTTGCTTGCTGGTCTTAATTGATTATTTCCTCTATATATCAACGCTTAGGTTTGCTGCGCGTATCTTACATGACTTGTCCTGCAAAGAACCTAAAGAATCCTAGTCAACTACAATGCACCGCGCGCCGAAACAATGCAATCCGCCATTTTCTCTGCCAGGCAAAATGGCAGTCATGTAGGTAAAGTTTGGGGAATCCAGTTCCATCGGTCTTGTTATTCAAGCTACAAGTTTTGAAACCATCAAGATATAATGATAAGTAGTTATTTTATGCTTTTCTTCAGATTTTATAAATTTTGGCAACGAATCTAAGGTAAATTTCGTATGTAAACAATGTTATAGGCGCGCAGTGCATTGTAGTTGACTAGGATTCTTTAAGGACTTGTGAACTGAGATCTAGGATATATCCAATCCCATCGATACCCCTTCCAATACGATCAATACTCATTCCAGTACAGTCGATAACTCTTCGATTACAATCAATAATTCTTCGAACACAATTGCTAACTCTACCTGTATGACCGGATTCCCACCCTCGAGCATAACGATAGCGACCTCCATCACTTCCTGGAATATCCTGTGGTTTGGTGAAGCGATAATCAGGTCGACAATCAAGTCCGACAGACCACATGCATCAAGATGACACTGCGTCTCGAATAGCGTGACACCTGCACGTGACAAGAATGTAGCGCCAGGTCCTGTCAGGCAAGGACCGTAAGGTTGGACGACAGTCCTTTTGGCCAGCGTGTCTTTGGTTTTCTTCTTCTGGTCACGTGACATGGAGTAGTTTGTGCCGTAGTAACGCTTGAGTAGTGATACCCTCAAGGCCTCGCCCTATCAGATGAAGAGAATCGCATCATAATTTGAATGTAGAATTTAATCATAATAAAATAAGCGAATCCCCGTAAACCACTTTTGAAATTATATTGAGTGTGAAACTAGCAGGGAATCTAAAAAAGAATACACCGAATCGAAATATGGCGACCAATTTGAATAACTATTGTTCTGGACTGACTAGCCTCGTGTTCACCTAGAAACAAAGTGTTTTATATGTATGAGAGGCTAGTCAGTCCAGAACAATAGTTATTCAAATAGGTCGCCATATTTCGATTCGGTGTATGCGACACATTATCTGAAGACAAAGCGTGATTTCTGTCGTATTTTCAGGTTGGTTGGTGTATAAAAACCTGGTTAAATCAGTTACCTTTTCACCAAAATCAGTGTCTCTTGCCATCATGGCCCGGAGTGTTTGAAGCACACGAATACACAATGATTCTCCATTGGTATCTTGTAATAACTGCTTGGTGTGACGGACCAGCCTGACAAGAAAATCATAACAGTTGTTGATATCAGTCAGTATAGCATCAAGAGAGGGGTGTTGTTTAGGTATTGGAGAGTATAAAAAGACGGTGATGATGATGGTACATGATGATGATACATGATGATAATGATACATGATGATGATGATGATACATGATGATGGTACATGATGATGATGATACATGATGATGATGATACATGATGATGGTACATGATGATGATGATACATGATGATGGTACACGATGATGATATGTGATGATGATGACGATGATGTTAATGATACAGGATGATGATACATGATGATGATGACGATGATGATAATGATGATACATGATGATGATGACACATGATGGTGATACATGATGATGGTGATACACCGTGATGATGATGATGATGATGATGATATTGCATTGATTATTTTATCTCTACTTTACCTGGACACAAAACCACCACCGCCTGCCTTTTGCCTGGCCTCAGAATGTCCAGGAAACATCAGCTCAGGTCTGTAGAGCACATCAACTAACAGAGAAGACTCGGCTTGGATCAGAGGACGAAGTTGATCCTCCAGCAACGACACTATGTCCTGTGAAGATTGAGACAAGTAATTAAAAAAAAAAATTTATCGAACCCTGAAACAACCTCTGGGCTGATCTAAGTCAGGGCATGGATAACTCACAGATCGAATTGGAATTTAGCTTGTTAGGTTTGCAGAGGAGCAAAACCCTCGAATCAACGTAGAGACCTTACAAACTATACTCGCATGTCAACCCCGAGACCCCAGAGGTGAGATGCAAGTGTACTACCACTACACCACCGTTGATACCCTAAATTAAGCCCAAAGATACGATATAGATCCCTTGCAGAACGTGGAATGCAAGCTCAATTTGGAGGACAAAAAAATGTCCCAGGAGATTGAAATTCTTTTGTTTTGTCCTCCAAATTTATCTGCTTTGACGTCACGTGTAAGGGTTCTATACATGACTGTCTTCTTACCTGTAGTCCCTCTATAATACTCCTGTAATCACGTGACAGGTGCATGGTTGATTCCCGCCGTACTTTTCCATGACTCAACCAATGTCGTGTATGTTTCATCACCAGCTGTGAACGAGTAAATAGAGCCAGGATCTGCGTCTCTAGGTCACCAGGGATGGCGATACCACGATTCTTGGCTGTCAATCGAGAGAACAAAACAACTTTTGTATTGATTTGGACGACCAACAGACTTGCCGTAAGTAGAATTACAGCATCTCCATGCTTATGGAAATCTGGGGTGCTTAACATTTAAACCAATCCATCCGGTTGGAACTGTTAGCGATTTTCTAATCACGATTCTAATCAGACAAACTTCCGACAAATGGTACACGCGTCTACCGGAAGAACCGAAAAGAGCGGGAAAAGCGGATTTCCGGAACTTTTCAAACGGGATGACACATACCATTTGTTTTTCCAATCGGAATTTCCGGTCTTTCCGGGAAAATGTTAAGCACCCCTCAGACACTTGATGTCTGAAGACAAGATATACCAACCACACCTCAGTGGCAATCCCTGAATTCAGTTTAGCGAGGGTTTTAAAGAATTAGTGCCCAGCAAGAATTCTCAGTTCTCTTGAGCACTGTGCTCAGGAACCGGCAAGTGTGCACACGCTTTTGGAAGACAGATCACGTGAGCGCACATTAGTTTCCCGCCATTTTTGTTGCTATAGTTACCTATGTCAGAGAGAGCCTTGATACAAGCTTCAACGTGGTATTTCTGTGAACCTGATAACCATGAACACTGCGACACGCGGAATGCACTACGAAGCAACTTGACGAACACTGGTTGACGGGACTGTAGAATAGGATAGGAAATGATAGTAAATAAGGGAAAACATATTATGAAAGATTCACTCTTTTACTGAGAAACTTTTGATTCTAATAACTGCGCGGACGCGCACGTTGCGACGAAGTAGGTTTTGGTAAACGTCAATCAAGGCGTCTCCATGACATTCCATGTGCACGTTCCCTTGAAAGCTTTGTGTTTTACGATGTCATGGACACACTTTGAGTGACGTCCACCAAAACCTATTTTGTAGCTGTACACGGCACGGTCACGGTACGGGATTGACAATGCAGTCGAATCTCTACACAAAACGGCCGCCTTCTGGACCAAATTTTCTGACCGTCCTTGGGAAGTGGATGTTAGTGGAGGTTCGACTGTATTCGTTTAACAAATCACAGCGCACGATGTTACAATCCATCCAATTAGAGAACTCGGACATGAGCCCGTCGCGGTCATATCGTACCTTGATAGTAGTGCTTGTGTCAGAGAATGGCGAGTTAAAGAAGAAAGTAATCAGGTTCATGATGGTCTCCGTGACGTATTTCTCTAACATCAGGTCTACATGGTACCTATCCACAGTACTGCACACCTGTGGAACCAATCAGAGAACAAAAAATATTAAGATAAATTCGTTTACTCGGGATATCTGTGTTACGGACGTTAAACTTCTACTTGGAAGTATTGCGCAATTTTTTAACGTCGGTTGAGTATCTCTCTTGATTCGAGGGTTTTTCTCCGGGTTCTCCGGCTTTCCTCCCTCTGCGAAACCTAACCAGTTAAATTCCATCCTGCCATGACTTAGATCAGCCCAGAGGTCGTTTCAGGGTTCTATCTGTGAGTTAGCCGTGCCCTGACTTAGATCAGCCCAGAGGTTGTTTCAGGGTTCTATCTGTGAGTTAGCCGTGCCCTGACTTAGATCAGCCCAGAGGTTGTCGTAGAA
Organism: Anthopleura xanthogrammica; assembly: GCA_964019055.1. Classification (NCBI taxonomy): domain Eukaryota; kingdom Metazoa; phylum Cnidaria; class Anthozoa; order Actiniaria; family Actiniidae; genus Anthopleura; species Anthopleura xanthogrammica. The sequence goes on from OZ025213.1 coordinate 11,351,495, forward strand.
CTTACCCTTACCATACATGCGTGACGTAGCAAGGCACGACACGAGAAAGGACGTGAGTAATGTAACAGAATCTCCCGAGTATAGACAAACGATCTTACCCCTGCCATACATGCGTGACGTAGCAAGGCACGGCACGAGAAAGGACGTGAGTAATGTAACATAATCTCCCGAGTATAGACAAACGATCTTACCCCTGCCATACATGCGTGACGTAGCAAGGCACGGCACGAGAAAGGACGTGAGTAATGTAACATAATCTCCCGAGTATAGACAAACGATCTTACCCCTGCCATACATGCGTGACGTAGCAAGGCACGGCACGAGAAAGGACGTGAGTAATGTAACATAATCTCCCGAGTATAGACAAACGATCTTACCCCTGCCATACATGCGTGACGTAGCAAGGCAAGGCACGAGAAAGGACGTGAGTAATGTAACAGAATCTCCCGAGTATAGACAAACGATCTTACCCTTGCCATGCATGCGTGACGTAGCAAGGCACGGCACGAGAAAGGACGTGAGTAATGTAACAGAATCTCCTGAGTATAGACAAACAATCTTACCCTTGCCAGATCAACAAGAAAGTCTTCAAATAACGTCCATATATGGTTACTGGTGTAAATTTCTTTCATCTCAACTTCTGTGTCCACGTAACAGTGGTTGAGAAAATTCACGTACGCATTTTTTACCTAAACCATAAAAAAGCAGCATCAGTAGAGTACTGGGGAATGGAAGCTCGGAATGGAGTTGAGTAGAATAATCTGATGTGGTGTGGTATGGTAGGGTGTTGCGTGGAGTGGGATGAACTTGTGGGCTGATATGCTGTCTCATGAAATGTGATGTGGTGTGGTGTAGTGTAGTGCATGTACTGTGATGTGGTGTGGTACGATGTGACGTGGCGTGGTGTGTTCAGTAGGATGTGGTGTGGCATGACGTTATGGGTTGATATGCTGTGTTGTGAAATGTGTTGTGATGTGGTGCGGTGTAAAATAGGAGTTTTAAAGAGGAATAGTGCGGTGTGCTCATTTATGAAGTGGTATGCTGTGCTGCGCTGGGGATGATCTGGTATAGTTTGGTGTGGTGTGGTGTGGTGTGCTAGGGTTTCTTATGACATGACGTAGTGTGCCGTGGGATGATGTCAAATGGTGTAGTGTGTTATGGTGCGGTGTGTGTTGAGGAGTGCTGTGGTGTGGAGTGTTGTGGCGTGTTGTAGTGTGGAGTGTTGTGTTGTGTTGTGTTTTGTTGTGTTGTTTTGTGTTGTTTTGTGTTGTGTTGTTTTGTGTTGCTTTGTGTTGTGTCATGTTGTGTTGTGTTGTGTTGTGTTGTGTTGTGTTGTGTTGTGTTGTGTTGTGTTGTGTTGTGTTGTGTTGTGTTGTGTTGTGTTGTTTTGTGTCGTGGTTTGTTGTGTTGTGTTGTGTTGTGTTGTGGTAGTAAGAAGGTGGTGGAATAGGGTTATTACTTACCTCCGATATACAATCTCGATGTGTGACCACCCTAACGATATCATCTAGAGGCAGAAGACTATGACACTTGATCTCAGTGTACACATTCTTTCCCTCAGTACAACACGCTAGCAGCTGTACAAGGTTAATATGGTAGAGAAGTGAGCCAGCTTCGTCAAGCCGTTCTCGTTCTGACTGCATCATCTCGATCAGGTTATTGAAGGCTTGAGGTTCGCTGTAGAATACCAGCACATCTTCACCGACATTCACCAACTGAACACAAGAACAGACAGGACATGAATTTTACCCTTTATGTCAATTCAAAACGTACACATATAACTTGATCTGTTGGTAACAGCAAGGTTGAACTAAGAAACGTGTTTTATCAAATCTGTTACGAGAAATAGCTCCTTACAACGAGTGCCCCTTCACAAGGTGGTCCCATCCTATCCCTTATCAAGGATGAACCCTTACAATAAGACGAGTGGTCCTTTACGAGGTGATCTCATCCTATCCCTTATCAAGGATGAACCATTACAATGAGACAAGTGGTCCTTCACAAGGTGGTCCCACCTTAACCCTTATCAAGAATGAACCCTTACAATAAGACGAGTGGTCCTTTACGAGGTGATCCCACTCTAACCCTTATCAAGGATGAACCATTACAATGAGACAAGTGGTCCTTTACAAGGTGATCCAATCCTATCCCTTATCAAGGATGAACCCTTACAATAAGACGAGTGGTCCTTTACAAGGTGATCCCACCCTAACCCTTATCAAGGATGAACCCTTACAATAAGACGAGTGGTCCTTTACAAGGTGATCCCACCCTAACCCTTATCAAGGATGAACCCTTACAATAAGATGAGTGGTCCTTTACAAGGTGATCCCACCCTATCCCTCATGAAGAATAGCTCCTAACATCAAATACTAGCCGATCCCACCCTAACTCTTGTGACGGTTGGTCCCTTACATCAGGTGACCCTTTACAAAGTGGTTCCTTGAGTGGGACATTTTCGTACAAATGGTAGGCCCTTCCTATGGGTGGTCCGATCTGAGAACGGGTCCTTTCGAGAGATGGTCCCTTAGAAAATTTGGTCCACTTATACGTGAGGGGAAGTGGTCCAATCCTGGTAAGCCTGCGTACATTATTCAAATGATATCACAGAACCACAACATACCTCTGCCATGACCATATCTTGTGTTTTACGTATGGACTGTCCTTCAGCCTTAACAAGAGTCTGCAGTAGTTTCAGGTATTCAACATGTCTGCCTCGTGTCTCGATACAGTGCACAATGTGCTGTACAACGCGTTCAGTCACCTCGTAGCACAGAGCTGAGTTATCCATGAAGATATGACGCAATGTCTGAGCCTCGTGTAGCTACAACAGACAGCATAAGATACACTTGAGACGTTAAGGTTCGTTTATGTGGGCTACAAAATCGTGCGACTCGTCGTGCAACACTGTTGCGTTTGAAGTCAGTTGGAGAGTGAACATTTTATTTTTTACCACTCCACGAGTAATAGACCCCTTCCAGCATGTGGCAATTCAGCTCAATTCGGAGGACAAAACATTAGGTTTCCAATTCTCAGGAGATTGAAATTCTTTTGTTTTGTCCTCCAAATTGAGCTGATTTGACGTCACGTGAAAGGTCTATAGATTTTCTTTGTTGGAAAGAGTAGAGACAGGTGTATAATCTACTTCGTGCAACAAAGAAAATGTGCCTCCAAAATAGGTAAAGAGGCAAACATGCTCCCCTGGAGACTCAAGCATTCAGGACGTGTAACATTTGTTTCTGGGGTGAGACCCATCTCTCCCACCACCTAGACCCTTCCTGGTAAATGTGTCGTATTACTCACCCCTGGTGTAAGGAACAGGTCCAAGTGTTTGTGTAGTAGTGACTGATTCTGTTGGTTACCGAGACAAAAGTTTTGCAGGAACTCGTGCGCAAGGACCATGATTTCTTCCATTCGAATATCTTCATTCTGGAAAGAAATAATACTCGAGTTAACACGAAATCGATATCTTTTTTGTTTTCTTATTTGCATAATTTCAGCCATGTTAGTATAATTTAACAAAAGCTTTCCTGTTCAGTCCTTCAGTATCAGCATGACCGCCATGTCTGTGGACTTGAATCTCTCAACCTTTAAGACAGCGCTCAAACTCCTGCAAACGCAAGCGCAAGCAATGTTCACACGTGAAACGCAAATGCAAATGCAAGCAAATAGTCCCCTTCACAGATCCCTGCACCATCGTGAAAGGTAGCCGTACCTTTGCATCGAAGCGAAACGAACGGTGAGCTTGCAATGATAGAGACATGTGAATAATTGCCCAAGGTGTTAAAAAGGTCTCTAGGCACGGCTACCTTTTAAGATGACGCAAGGAACTATGAAAGGGACTATTAAGATAAACAAGTGCAGTTAGTAGTACTTGTTTACATCAAAACCTTTTTGCGATTGCGTTTGCGTTACTGTAGTCCATACATAACTTTGCTTGGGCTTGCATGTTCACAAGTTAAAAACAGATACGCAAATGCAAACGCAAGGACACGAAAATGGAAAAGTTTCCATTCCTTGCGTTTGCGTTGCAGTAGATCACACGTATTTTTGCTTCCGTTTGCGTTTGCGTTTGCATTTCCATTTGCACTGCTTGTGTGAACAAGGGTTTTCTCTTTACCTTTGCGTAAGGTATCTGTAGTAACTCCAAGACAACAGTATGCGCACCCATGTTGCGTAGTAGTCTTTGCTCGTGTTTTCGGTTCTTCTTGGAGTCGTCAGGACCGTAGGATATACAAAGCTGACTCAGACGCTGTAGAATCTGATTAAAAAAGACGATCAAATAACTCACTAATTCCTAGTTTCACTGATTCTAACACCGGGCCTTTTATAAGGTCCAGTTTACAATGGCGATTTTGCTGCGATTTTTGCGGCGATTTTGGTCATAGTCAATAATGGTGAAGGATTAACTTGACTGATACGGAGGCCAAAAGTATCAAGCAACGTGCGTACTCCAGGCCCAAGGTAGAGATTGTTACAATTATTAGCTTCAGGGTTTACTCGTTTAGTTTCAATGAGGTGCGTGAGCGAAAAAACGAACTTAGAGCATGGAATTACAAGGCCTCTTCAGCTGAGGGTAAATATAGCGCGTTTTATGATTGGTTGAGCAGTTGTAACATGCATGTATCATTCGCACGCGCTGCCATATTTTATCGTGCGCCTTCAGTGACATATCATTCCGTTTTCCTCTCTTATGAAAAATGAAAAATGTAACCATTTGGGGCGGAAGGCAGCCCGCAAGATAAGGAGCCGAGTTTTGTTCAGTTCTACTTACAGCTTCGACTTTCTTGTAATTCTTAAGAGTCATAGATTCTGAGTGTTCCACTTCGAGTTCAAGCGAGCTGTCACTTGGGATTCTTCTTCGAAAAGCCTGTAAAGTGTCAGAGAAATGATCATGAGAACAAACCATTTGAATGCTTTTTGAAATCCATAGATGATAACAGAAGCCTTAGACACAAACTCAAAAGCCATTTCAATGCACAAAGGCCATCGTAAGCCATTTCTGTGGTTGTGGATACCATTTGAATGTCTTATGAAATCAAAAGGTGTTTGAAAGAACAAGGATAACGGAAGCCTTCGGCACAAACCCGGAAGCCATTTCAATGCACAGAGGCCATAGAAAGCCATTTCAGTGCTAGCAAAACTATTTCAGTGCTCCACGAAGAGCAAAAAATCAGGTGTATGTTTTCTCAATGGCATGATTTTACTGCGCAAAGGTTTTTCGCTAATGAAGTGTGCTATAAAACCTGTAATTCTTCCATTCAAAACTCATTTTCATGCCATTTTTACCTCATCAGAATCACTGTCTTCTCGTCCATTTTTATCACTATCTTGCTTCGCTGTGTCCTTCTTTAAGATTCCATCATCTTTAACTTCTTTTTTCTTGTCTTTTTTCTTCTTGTCTTTCCCCGGTGAGGCCTTAACGGAATCCTTTTTACTCTTGTACACCCACAGTTCAGACTTCTCGACCAACAACCGCAGTTCGTCTAAGTCTGTCTTGATCTGCTTGTAATTCTCGACATCACTAGTGGATACTAATAGTTGAACCTGATGAAAAATGGAAATTGAGGATATCTGTGGTTAAAGTGAGGAGTAGGAATGGTGCATGCCTAATCTCGATTCCAGGCCCCAATGGTAGCCCAATGGTAACATTATAGACCTCTTGCTGCACGTCGGAATGCAGCTCAAATTGGAGGACAAAACAATAGGTTCCAATACTCAGGAGATTGAAATTCTTTTGTCTTTTCCTCCAAATTGAGCTGCTTTGACGTCACGTGTAAGGGGTCAATTTTTTTAAGGCAGCGATAATTTTGGCTTCCGCTAAGAAATGAAGGATTCTAGGAGAATCCAAAAATAGGAAATTGCTTTAATCTTCAGTGTCCTGGTATGATTAGATTTTCAGCTGCTTTTTATTGTTGTAGACGTGCATCCAGGAACGTGGGCTGTGGGAAGGAAAATAAGGTTCATTTGGGACCTGAGAGCCTGGCGCAGTGAACAAAATAAAAGGGTAATGGATTCCTACCTGTTTGAATGCCTGCAACACTTCTTGTCTTTGACTAAAATGTCTCATGAGTAGCTGTAACGCGCCTGTAACCAGGGGAGGGTAGTCATGCATACAGAGGTACAGCAGAACTCGGAGGAAGGTGCGTCCCCCCTGACCATCAAGGTCAAGGTCAATCTCAGATGACCCACTACAGGAAAAATGGAAATAACGTTATGTTGATCGTTTGGGTTGTTAGCAAACGAAAGCTTGAAGATCACAGTTCGTCCAATGAAAATGCTCGTACATGGTGTCGTCACGGTCACGGTACGACTGAGGTTTTTACAATCAAACGAAATCTGTACTATATGATATCAATATGTACTCACAGGGAACCACCAAAGATAGCTTCTGCTTGTGCGCTGATGTTTTCTAAGTCGATCCCTTGAGAAAAATATAAACAGATAATACAATAAGAATCGTCCTGAGGTACGAAAATTGGACAAAGACATCATCAACAAGACCGTGGAGCTCCCTAAAGACTGGAGGTGGGGCTTAGATTTGAAAATATAGCAGACTAACACGAATATAACTGAAAGTCGGGGCTAAAAGTGGGCCACCTAGCAAGTCCCTCTCCGGTGTTCCTGATCATCAACAACAACAACGAAGACGACGATGACAAAAAACAACAACAACAACAACAAAAAACAAAAAATCAGCAACACACTTGAAGACTGGGCCTATTTGCTTATTTTTCGTATAGGTTAAATAAAGTCAGGAAATTACCAAGAATTCCTTCTAGTTCTTCTAATTTTAGTATTTACTGGCGAACACAGTACCCTGGATTCCATAGGCGCTCTCGCTCCAGTGCTTCTCGGTCATGGGTTTCGTTGCTACGCCCGTGGTGCCCTCCACCCACAGAGCGAGAGGACCACTAGCACCCAGGGTACGAACATAGCTGTTATACTATTGTTATTAGCTTTTATTTTATGATTTAGTTTTATCAAGCGTTTTTATAACAGTTTATTTATTTTATTGTTTATTATTTACCACAAGCGGTGTTTTTATCTTGGCCAACAATTGCGCACTTCCGAGATATGCGTCGCGTGTCTTCCACAAAGGTTTCAATGTGAGGCTCCGCGCTAAATGCTCAGTGATTCGTGACAGGAGAAAAGAATAAATTTAACTTAGCACGGAGCCTCGTAATGAAACCTTTGTGCGTGACAAGCGAAGCATATATCGGTAGTGAGCTATTGTGATCCAACAGGACCCGATTTAGAAGGGAGGGGTTACTAAAAACATCCTGCAGTTTAGAGCTTATTCACGGCCAGTTACTCTAAAGTTCAAAGGAGTTTGTACGACGCAGTATCGCAGTTCACACTAGTTATTACACCAGGAACAAATATTACCTTTACAGTCGTTTTTTCAAGGGATGATTTTTTAAGTTGTTTAAAAAAATATTTAAAGATTTTACTGGCAGGGCTGAAAAACATGAGCTCATCTAAAATCGCGGCGCACACCTGATCTGTAGACAAAATACCCGCGCTGTTACCTCGAAAATACCCCAAAATAAGCTACAAAAGAGCGTAGGGTTAACCTCATTTCTTGACGGTTAAGCCAACGTTTCTAGTGAAAATCTCCGCCAATTTAGGTGTGAGATGGGAAATTAATTCTGAAATTGAAATTCCAAAACTTTTAATTTCCCAGCGGCTATCTTTGTTGGCGCATGCGTGCACGTTTTTCAGCCCTTCCTATTTTAGTATTATAACTCGCACATACAAGTGTGTGGCGCGAGGAAGTGTGGTACCCCAGCCTCATCGATTTTACATCGCTTTTTCTTTCCTAGAACAGAATCCATCGTTAGTCGCATCAAGATCATGGTTAATGTTATCATAGAAATCCTCACTGAAATAATGAAGGAGTTAGACCTTGTATGGGGTAGATTACTTGATAATAGGAGATGCTGGATTTATGAGATAAGTCCGGATTTTAGATTTTGGTTAAATGTTCATTTTATATGCTTGAATGAATTCGAGGCTTAAAATTTTAAACCTAAAAATAAACACCAGCAATAAAGCAATGAATAGATCAAATAAATGGCTAAGAATCTAGTGGGCAGGATAACTCAGTTAGGTAGGGAGGTAGATTGGAGGGTGTAAGTGGGTAGGTCGGTAGATAGGTAGCAGGGGTGTAGCTAGGACATTTTGGCAAGTACGCACGGTTCCGCATGGCCTCAAACACCCCCACCCCAAAAGTAAATTTTTTGCTTTCCATACGTAAGCGAATCTGAAAAATTTGTGAATTTCTCAAGTACGCACGTGCGTATTTGCGTAAAGGAAGCTACGCCCCTGGGTAGATAGGTAGTTAAGTGGGTAGGTGGGTAGGTGGGTAGGTGGATAGGTGGGTAGGTGGGTAGGTGGGTATGTAGATAGGATAGGTTAGATAGGTAGGTAGATGATAAACTGTTGGGTAGGTGTATAGGTGTGTGAGTAAGTAAATAGGCAGGAGAGTAGATAAGGGACAGGTAGGCAAGGAGTTGTTTGTTGGGTGGGTAGGTGTTTGAATGGGTAGGTTCTCAGGTACCTAGATAAGGACCGGCTGGTAGTAATAAGGTAGTTAATTGAAAGATTAGTCACTATTTCCTTACCAGTATCGCCATCCACTTCACCCATGTTCGCATTACTCTCATCAAAATCCTTCTTGAATATCGTCAACAGACTCGAAATACGGTAATCAAGTCTCACATTCATGATAAACTCCAGAATTTCAATCACTTTTAGTTTAGTTTCCATGACAACATGGTCAGTTTCACCCTCAACTTTGGGTCCTGAATCAGTCTGCTTAATAAGCCCCCATGGATCAAGGCTCCCTCCAAACGCGACCCTTGTCATTGCGGCCCCTAGGCTATGAATGCTCTTGGTAACGTCCATTTTGTTGGCATTTTCTGGAATCAAACGCATCAAGGAATCATAATAAATAATAACGAATTATTCAAGCAGAATACAGTCATTTTCTCTTGTAGATAACCTATTATTTCGCATTGATTGATTCAATACGGCTGTGTCGGTGCTGAGCGCCGTGACCTTGCGCCTGATTATGTTGTCCAATTTCAGACCACGTGTCATTCTCTTGAGAATAAAATTCTTTGTTTGAGTTGTATCCATATTCATGTGTCTTCTAATGCGCAACCGTTAAACAAAGAAATGATACTCTAGGGAATTACACGTGGTCTGAAATGGGAAAAATTACGTCAAATTATAGAGGTCTATTTTTCATGGAGGTAAAGGATAAATGTGATGATAACATACTCTCTATGTTATTAATATTCTAAAGCACTCACCATCACTCTTTATTGAAGGATGTTGTACGCCTGCGAACCCTCTCTGCTCACAGTCCAAAATGGACAAGAGGGTCTGGGTGAGCCTAAGCAGGTCACTGAATCCATAGAAACCAAAGTAGATGAGATTCCTGGCAATCTGGACTACCTGGAAAAATACCATGAGCTTGGGATTAGTCAAACTAGATCTTAGTAGTTTTCTAACTGAACCTGATATTCTACTGCATTCCAGCCCTTTCAGTCATTCTTTATTCCTTTATTCCATTTGCCTGATAAACTTTCGCTCTTTTAATTCACCCTGTCTGTCTGTCCTTCCATTTATTCGTAATTTATTCATTCATCCCATCCATCCATTTTATTCATCTATCCATTCATCTATCCATCACTTCCTTCCATCCATCCATACATCCATCCACTCGTCCGTCCATCCGCCCTACCATCTCATCCATCCATTCATCACTTCCATCCCATCCATCCATCGATCCACCCGTCCGTCCGTCCGTCTCATCCATCCATTCATCCATATACTTCCATCCATCTATTCTCCCATTCATGATCTACTTATTATTTTGAGCGCCCATTTATCAGTCCATCCATTTTAATTGATTCTAATTTTTACACGTCAAAATACAATTAACACTATCGATTACTAACCTCAAATGTGAGTTTATTCTGTTCCTTGTCGTGGAAGGCAAACACATTGCTGCTGATATTGTGTAAGTAGTTCTCAACAAAGTGTATCACGCCTTCAAATCTCTTCCTGATTTCCTCCCGCTCTTCCCCTACTGCCTCGTGCTGATCATATCTACAAGAATAACATATTTATAGTTACTGATCCTGGTAATCAAGGTTGGTGTAGCAGTAAAGCAAATATAAGAGCGAAAAGCAACGGCACAAGACACGGACACGGCACGGAATTTCAAATATTTTCATACACGGCGCGGCACTGACACGGTCACGGTAAGGCGTGGTCCGTACCGTACGTTTTTCATATTCATACAAAAACTGCTCTAGTACATTGTACTCGCCTCTCACCTCTAGGGACTCGGGTTCGTTCCTTAGTAGAGTTTGTTAGGTGTCTCCCCTGAATCGAGGGGTTATCTCCGTATACCCTGGTTTTCATCCCTCCACAAAACCCAGAAGTCTAAATTCCGATTCGATCTGTAAGATAGCCGTGCCCTGACTTGAGACGCTGTCACGGTCACGGTACCACGTGTATCGACAATCATAGTTTTTTTACTTACACATCAATAGTCATTTCAGTGGGTATTTCAGTCCATAGCCGAGCATATTTGACAGGGGTTACTGGTTCTTGTGGATCACGATCGATATGCATGTGCAGCATTAACCTACAGAAGGCTGCCCTGAGGTCGCACGTGAACTCCTTGTCTGCCATACACCTGGAGAAATTGAAAATAAAGCAATATGTTTAATATTAGTCTTCAGCAGTTGATGCATTACAGACCTCTATGAAGCTAAGCCATAATGTATTCCCATTTCAGACCACGTGTCATTCTCTTGAGAATAAGATTATTTGTTTGAGTTGTATCCATATTCAAGTGTCTTCTCATGCACAACCGTTAAAAAAAGAAATGAAACTCAAGGGAATGACACGTGATCTGAAATGGAAAAACATTACGCCCAGGTCAAAGAGGTCTATTTTACTTGACCAGTTTTAACTGAGAATAATCTAGATTCTCGGAAAGTAAACGGACCACGTAGCATAGTGACGTATAGAAATAATTTACCTGAGAATAAGTTCAACGTCCAGCTGTTTGCTGATGATATTGATAGCTAAGTACTGTCTGTCCAGACACATCTGAGAGAATAGGTTGAGTTGGTACCTGATGAGAAATATACACAGTAAAGAAGATCAGATCTTCACGCTTCAGACACACACACGCGCACACACACACGCGCACACACACGCGCACACACACCCACACACACACAGCAAACTATGATGCACATAAACGATGGCTATTGCAGCAAACTGGCTAACGCTTAGGCTGCAGCAACAGACAAACAATTATTTATGAATATGATTTTTTCAATCCGTTGACAAACCAAAGACAAGCATGTCATGTGTTACAAAGCATATCTGACAGCTATACAGTACTCTATTGCGCACATAAGTCTTTCATGGAAGTGTTACACATAAACGTCCACACATATTATTATCTGAACACTTCGTACCGGTAGTAGTCAAGGATTTTGATGTCTTCTTTTATCGATAGTTTTACTCCTTTCGCCAGATCTCGTTGTGACTTCAAATGTTTTCCAGTGTCCCACACAAGGTACAATTCACCGTCTATCAACCTGCAAAAATTATGGGAACATATTTCATTAGAATGAAGAATATGTTTCCATGGGAACATACAATGTCAGGATGGCAGGGGTTTCTATGGGAACTGACGATTCTGTGACAGCAGAGATTTCATCGTTGACAGATGTTTCTATGGCAATAAACGTTACTATGGTAACAATAGAAAAGTTTCCATATCGATGTTACTATGGCAACTCAAGTATCAATGATAGTATATATTACACAGGGCAGTTGTTTCAATGGCTGCCATGGTAACAGAAGATGTTTCTATTGTAACAGGCATACCTTGTTTCTATCAGAAGGTCAGAGTTTGAAGGGTGTAGAACCGTTTTACAGATCAGTTCTTGAGTAGCTGGGATGGCTGTGTGGTTTGATACACATAAATCAGACAGGTAGTCCAAGAACCTGCGGGAAAGAAGAAACATTATCTTAAGCAACTTCCACAAATAACCCTAGTCCTGGGTTATTTAGACCACTGTCGGGTAAACCTGGTATGTCCAGGGTGGCGTAGCAGTAGATTACTAGCATCAGGGATGTTGAGAAGAGTTTGTTAGTTTTCTCCCTTGATTCAAGGGTTTTTCTACAGGTTCTCTGGTTTTCCTTCCTCCCAAAACCTAACACGCTAAATCCCAAGTAAACACTTCAACGATACGGCAGCCATCTTGAAATGCGAGTCATTGTGGGGCGTCCAGGGGGCAAAACAAAACAAAGATGGCGAGTAACGTATAGAGTTGTATAGTTGTTTATTTGTCTTTCTTTCATGTCCATCTTCTTTCATCTCAAATTGTCTTGTGGTAATTTTTTAATGTTAATCGACGCCATTACTGTAATAAAGCTTTGTATAGTTGCCCCCTACCAAGATGGCCGCTGTATCGTCGAAGCTGTCCATTTGATTTGTAAACTAGCTGAGCCCGATTTTTATCTGCCTAGAGGTTGACAAACCATTACCAACACATTTTCGCACTATGGACCCCGTCTACGTAAGTATTGCTTGGGCTTCCTGTGTAAGCGTGTACATTACCTGCATTCCTTCTTCTTTCGAACCAGGCTGACAAACGTTTCAATCTCTGTCCTCGTGATGTGTTTCTCTAACAGTTTTCTGTTGTTGTGTACTAAATCTGTTATTGTATCCTCAGCCAGAATGTCGTAACCGATCTGCGCCTGCATGAAACCAAACTGCTTGGCGATGTACTCCTGAAAGATGAAACACAGTTTAGTGATACTTCCATTAAGTAGGAGTGGAAAGGGATATTCACATGAAATCATGAATGCGATTTCTTAATTTTTGTTATCTATGATGAACATGTTCTAAACTTCGTGAATCATGAATTTTCATAAATTTGAGCTGAACAATTTCCGTGAGTCATGATCATCCTTTTTTTGTCGTGTGAACTGCGCCGAGACCCCATTACTGCCCCGGATTAAGCAGACCCCATATTACGACCTCTGTTCAGCAGACACTTCTATTAAGCAGAAACCGCAAGGTCCCGAACAACCAAAATGCAAAGGAAAAATGGACAAGAATGGAAATAAAAAACAGTTCACGAGAAAATGTGTGCGTAAAGATCCTGTTACACGTTGAAACTTATAGCTGAATTTTATGTGCAACGACGTTGCGAGACAAGTTTCAGAACGAATTGCACCAGGTAACACCCCAGCTCTGTGAAACTTTCGTCGTGAGAAAGTTTCACCATAAGTAGAACTGCTTTCTACTCGTGCAACCGAAACTTGTATCGCGAACAAGTTTCAGGATGAAATTGCGCCGTGTAACACGTCCGTGAAATTTCAAATAGTTGAAAATCAAATGGTTCTTTTCACAATCTGTACCTGGTTTTTGCGGTAGTCCTGCTGGGAGTGACGTAGCACACGATAACACAATCTAAAGATGTGTCTTAAAGGAGCATTCCGTTGGTCTGCTAATTCTTCAATTTTCATTAAAGGACCACTCCCTTTGTCGTTGAACGGCGCCTTGAGCAAATTAAACACCTGGAATACACAGAATAGTTACGAGATTGATTTCTCTTATGGAATCCAATGTATCACCGCTGGGAGCCTTACATCAGATTTTCAAACAAACTGACATAAATACCGAGCTTGGGCTCCCTGTGTTGTCATACGTTTCTAGCAGATTTCGTCACTCTCGACACCAGAGCCCTGCCATTCTTACTGCGCATGCTCGACGAAGTGTCTCTGTCGAGAGTGAGATTTCGTATGAATGAGTGTGGACAAAGTAAACCCATGGAAACCAAAATAATCAATTTGAGAAGGATTTCTCTTACTGAATTCATCACAGGGAGCCCAATCTCGGATTATGAACCACTGTCAACTACTGTAGTATACTGAAAAAAAGACAAACGTGGGTTCCCTGAGGTATTATGGATTTTGAGCAGATTTCGGTGTAAAATGTCTCTGCAGACCAGAAAATCAGTTTTGATAACGCAGGCAACATAAAGGTATACTTGTAAAGATATGTTCTTCAGAGGGTGTTTTGTAGTTTACCTCTTTTAGAATATTCTGTTCTCGCATCAGTTTCTGTCTGTCCCTGTTCGGGCTCTGGACTTGAATGTTGAGGATGTCTTCACCACTGCTGTCGTGTTCCGTCACGAAATATACTAAATCCATCAACAACTGTGTCACAAACCTAGCAAAACAAAGAATATTATACATTAATAGAAAAGTTAAATTTTATTTCTTGGGGCACAGTGGCAAAGTTGCTGATGTCAGTCTATCAAGGTCATTCTAACCGCGTGACAACATGTCACGCAAATAATCAAACAAGTCACGTAAGACACCTGCCCCTCTGTATCCCCCGACTCGTATCGTACGAGCCCTTATCATGCAAAGCCATTAACCGCACTATTTTCATTGGAAAAACAAAAGAGGATTCGCAAAGCATTCTGGTAGTTGTAGTACCAATACCAACCTTCTTTCATGCTGAGTGTAGCTTCCAGTCTCCAGTTTCTTAGCAAAAGAGGCGAGAACTTTACTGGCATCATTAGCAAAGTCCAAGTCTCGTACCTCTAGTGGCGGGACGGGCACGATGGCGAAGGCTTCTTTGTCCTCCTTGATACTCGCTGTTCCAATCTGTGCACAACCACATCATTAAGTGAAAAAAGGACTATAAGTTCATTTTAACGTTCCTTTTTCTTGTACTGGATGGAATAAGGTGGATGCAAAACCCAAAAGTCTCAGAAAAACCCCAAATATCTTCCAAATCGGTGACAATTTTTTGTTATATCAAAATTGTTCATCAAACGTCTCGAGAATCAAGTTAATAATTTTACAGCACTTCTCAACAACATGCGCTGAATTGTATAATTTTCCCTTAGGGTTTTTGGTGGCTGTCAATCAAAGTGTTAACATGGCGTTGTCAGAAAACACAAAGTTTTCAAGGGCACATGCCTGTGGAATGTCGTGGAAACGCCTTGATTGACGTCCACCTACTTCATCGAGATGAAAATTTCATGCTCTCTCATGAAATCATTTTTGATCTCACATTTAAAATTGTGAAATTCTTCACTGTGCGTACACCCAAATACACTGCCATGCTATAGCATGTCATGCCCAGCCTATTATAATATTATATCCTATGCATCCAGAAGATTAAAGTACGGTACGTAAGATTATGATGATGATGTAAGATAAGGCGCACCTTGAGCATGACTGGTCTCTCTTCTCCTTTGTCAATAGGGATGGATGTCGAGTGTACCCAGGTGTTTGAACAGAGGTGACGTAGGCGCACGTAAGAGCATCTGAGGATAACATCATCAGAACATTAGAAGGGTATATTAAAGATGACCGTGTTGCGAATTAATATAGTAGATTTCATGCAGTTGGTACTATCGAGATATGGAATTCTTCAGACCAATCACAGCTCAAACGATTACTGCTTATTCAATCAATCTTGTGGGGATGGCAATGGCACCATCACAACATGGCATGAGACCTTGAATTGTGTGTTTTTTACACTAAATTTGTGGAAACATTTTGTTTGGTAATTGGGTGAAACTGTAGACAAATAGACCAAACAGAATGCATTTTTTGACCAGGGACAGATCTGGGTGGAGGGGTGGTCATCCCACTGCAATCGAACCCACAGCTACACAAGGATTACAGCAGTTTTTGTTAAAGTGTTAAACGTATGGTCTTAAAGCATGTATATAGTACAGCATGCTGTAAATTGAAATAGCTTAGTAAATGGCATAATAAGAAATGTGTAACTGAAACAGAACTTGTTGCTGGTTCTATGCTTGACTGTATATTCCGTACACAACGCTTTACTTCAAATAATAACTAGAGAATGATAGTCCACTTACCGGGGTACAAGGGAGTCTGAGCGGGTCAGTGTGGTGGGGTCTAGTTCAAAGATAGATGCAATATCACTGCCATGAGGTACTGGCACCAGATGATACACTGGACTTGAAGCTTTGAGTTTTTGTCGCTGTGTATCTTTCGTAAGATCTTCATCAATCTTAAAACAAAAGAATGAAAAATTCTTAAGCATCTCTTCATAACTGAACACTTTGCATAGAGCCTCCTCCATGCTAGACTACCAGGTCATTCAACCCCAAACCTCTGGGCTGATTTATGTCAGAGCACAACAAGCTCATAGATCGACTTGGAATTCAGCTTGTTAGGTTTTGCATGGGGAGGAAAACTGGAGAACCTGGAGAACAACCCTCAAATCAAAGGTGAGACCTAACAAACTCTACTCACATGTGATGCCGAGTACAGGAATTGAACCTGAGACCCCAGAGGTGAAAGGCGATTCATTATGCCACCTTTGTTTCCCAAATTACATACTTCATACTCTCAACTCACATTTCGAATTTTATGGAGAAGAAAGGCCAAAGAAAGAGCATCACAGCAGCTCACACATGCCTTAGTTTAAGTTGAACTTTTTTTACTTTAAACTCATTTGATTCTAAGCTATTCACAACAATTCATCCATACCTCAGCAGCAAGATAATCTCCAGATGCAAGATGCTTGAATCGAAACAAACAATTCCACAGTCCTGCACCACCCCTGCAAGGGTCATGTTGAACAACCTAAGTGAAAAATAAAATTTTATGAAGTTTTAAATTGTTTACAGAATTTTGTTAGCTTTATATTTTTATTTGATGATAATATTTTAGCTTTAAGTGAAAATCTGTCCCTTCCTTTATTACATTGAATGTGAATGGCCAGAAATAATGACTGGTACATCGGAATCATCAAAAATTGGCCAGTCAAAGGACCAGCCTAAGAGGTGTTTGGCAAGACAAGTGTTCATTTTTGCCAGACCTTGTCTATAGACATCTTTAGCTTGGCCGTTTGTTTTGCCCATCTTAGACCATGTGTCATTCCTTTGAGAATAAGATTCTTTGTTTCACTTGCTTAAAAACAAAGAAACGATACTCAAGGGAATAAGACATGGTCTGAAATGGGCAAAACATTATGCCCAGACTAAAAAGGTCTATTAAGGCTACTGCTCACTAGAGCGCATAAGCATTAGCACAAGGATCAAAACGCCCAATCTAAAGAGGTCTATTGACCAACTGGTATTTTGAGCCCAGCATTTAAAGCTTATAAATACAAGATCTTAGATAGCAACAGCAGTTACTGTACCTCTACTTCCCAGAGTGCTTTTGAACTTGTTGCTGATGTTGCTGTTTGTCTGGCAGTTGTGCGCAGAAAAATAACTGATTTTTTCTTATAATCATCACTTGTCAAGAACTTTTCTTGCTCAGCATGAAAGAGACGTACAACATCCCCCTAAACAGAAACAACAACTATTAATATATACTCTAGGTATACAATGGTTTTGAGGTGACATACCATGGAATATCCAACAAGTTATTTTCTTGTATTCTAAGATCTCATGATATTCAAAGTGGCAAGTGGGATATAGGTGGTATACTACGACGAAATTTGTTATGGTTGATTGTTATTTAAACTGCCAACCAGAAATCTATTGGACAATCCAATAAAGCAAAGTGACAAAACCTATTGTTCAAATAGTTGGCACATTAACATCACAATGGCAATGTTTAGAAACATTACGTCCAACTGTTCTACAGTGTGCCATGAGAAAGCATGGAAAAAACTCACACCATTAAAAATATCTAGGTCACAATACCTAGTGGAATATTGACAGACATACAATGGTTTTGCAGCATGTAGATTCAAGTGGATAAATATCAATATGAATAACACCTAAATAAATACAGATGAATATACTCTGCTATGTGTCATGCTTCTCCTAACACTTCTCTTGAGTACTGCCAATCCCCACATGCTTTATAACTGCACACAGCATGCGCGCACAGTTTCTATTTCTATAATAAATTTTGACCATTACTTACTCCTTTTAGAATGTCCTCATCATTCTCTTCGTACGACAAAAAGAGTGAAATTTTCCAACTTGTGTTACAGTTTACACAGTTAACCTTGGGCAAACAAGATATATTAATGTCACACATTTGGTAGCACGATACTACAGCAGTTAGTCAAGCAGCACTAAAGCACAAGTCATATCACACCTAGTCACATCACGCTGCAGTACTTGGATGCATGATTCAATTATAGAATTTATTAGTCATAGACATTTGGTCAGACAATGCTATATAATTTGTCTCACAGCATTTGGTCACACAACTAAAGCATTAAGTCACACAATATCACAACACTTGGTCACACAACACTAAAGCATTAAGTCACACAATATCACACACTTGGTCACACAACACTAAAGCATTAAGTCACAAAATATCACAACACTTGGTCACACAACAAATGACTAAAGCACTTAGTCACCATCTCACAGCACTTGGTCACACAACACTACATTATTTAGTCACACAATACCACATACCTCTTTGCATCCTGGATTGTCAATCAATTCAAGATTACTTGCATGTAATGGCTGTCCAGCATTCACTGGGTTTAGGATCACCATATCTCCTATCACCACCTAGCAAAGCCAACATACATATATTAGTTAACCATGTAGAGGCTTTGCACCATCACGTGATGGCAGCCATGACAGGAGTCTTTTTTCCCTGGGAAACTAAATTCTTTCTCATGTAAATCAGATTAGGCAAGATTCCATTGTTCCTGCCTTCTGTCATGGCTGCCATCATGTGACGGTACAAAGCCTTTATACTTAGTATATTTACAGTTAATGTACATACTAGTCATACTTATCAGTAATGGAATTGACACCTAGCATTTGTTCTTAAGAAAATCTAAATATGCCAACGAAGTGATGAGATTTAAAATTAGATAATTTTTTAGAAGATTTAGATAATTTTTAGAAGTCGAACGAAAAAACCAATTGGATTCAGTGTGCAGCAGCCAATTTGTTGCACTGACATCGCACCACATAATTACTCACAACTCACAATGAAACTATGTACACTTCCTTATATGGAGGGTAAACCAGTCAAACCTGTAATGCCTAGAGCATTTTTTTTCTTCTTACTCACAATAGGTGCAAACTGTTCCACTTAATTTAGAATTCTGGCTGGCAGTGTAATGAACCCTCAAGGATAATTCAATTAAAAATCAATGATTAACTATTAATAAATTATTAATATCTCAATTCAGCATAATTTATTACTTACATTGTCACCTGCTGCTCTTAATTTGTAGAATGGGGAAATATAAAACCATGAGCCCTGAAATAATAAAATGAAAATAAAAACATAGATGAATGGGAGAAATGGGAGAAATGGGAAAGGAAAGGTTGTGGGAGTGAATGAGGAGGAAATGATGGTTGTAACAATATGAATGAGAAATGAGAAAGGTTGTGGGAGTTGTGGGAGTTGTGTGAGGAGAAATCAATGACAGTAATAAAATGAATGGGAAATGGGAAAAATGGGAAAGGTTGTGGGAGTGAATGAGGAGAAAACTATGAAAAGTATTAAAATGAACAGTATGGTTGTACATCAAACAGAATGGAATGGAAAGAGGGGAGACAATATTTAAACAGAATGGAATGAAACTTAAATAAGAGAAATGGAATGAAACTTAAATAAGAGAAATGGAGTGAAACTTAAATAAGAGAAATGGAATGAAAGCTAATGAAAGAAATAGAAAGAAATGTATGGAATATGGGATAACAAAATGGAATGAAATGAATGAGCAAATAAATTATACAAAGGGGCAAACTAAATGAAAAACAATAAATAAAAGAAACAAAAGAAATGAAAAAGAAATGGAAAAGAAATGGAAAAAGAAGAAAAAACAAAATGGAAAATAAATGGAAAAAGAATGAAAAAATAAAATGGAAAATAAATGGAAAAAGAATGAAAAAGAAGAAAAAATAAAATGGAAAATAAATGGAAAAGAATGAAAAAGAAGAAAAAATAAAATGGAAAATAAATGGAAAAAGAATGATAGAAATGAATGATTAAAATGCCAACAAATACAGATCTAATGGATGGCTAGCTGACCTCATTTCCATTGGGATCTAAAGTCACCCTCATAGCATTCTTTTCTCTTAAAGCAGGCAGTCGCTTGTTCACTGTCAGGAACTTGTTACTCTTTACATGAAGAAGCTGTAAAATAATTTACAAATTTCAGGGCTCAAAATAATGGTCAGTCAACAGACAATGCTTGGCCAAAATTCAAATTTCAAAATTGGTCCAGGTTAACACCTCTAGATCTTAGGCCAGTCCTCTAGACTGGTCACATTGACTGGTCACATCACTGTAGTCTGATGTGACCGATCATCAGCAAAATGCAAAGTGTATTTTCACACTTCATGCATAAAATATATTAATGGTTGAATCTGACTCAAGGTGTTACCTGAATAACACTCCCATACTGAACAATACTGCTCAGCATCTTCTTGTACTCCGTTTCATTCTGTTTCTTTTCCAGTTCTGCTGCATGCTATAAAATAAAGATTCAAAGAATATAGTTATCCTAATCATTTGATCAAACAAAAGCAGAGGTTTTACTACAAAACAGACCCTTCCCACCCCCAAGAACATTACAGCCTCCTTCTGAAGGAGAGGTATGGATATTTTCTGGAACTTCACAATATATGCTCCTCAGACCCTCCCTACCCCTTGGAAATTCCAATCCCCCTCCAAGGAGGAGGTATGGATATTTTCTGGAACTTCACAATATATGCACCTCAGACCCTCCCCACCGCTTGGAAATTCCAATCCCCCTCCAAGAAGGACATATGGATTTATTTTCTGGAACTATGCAATATACTATCCTCATACCCTCCCCACCCCTTGGAAATTCCAATCCCTCTCCAAGAAGGACATATGGATTTATTTTCTGGAACTATGCAATATACTATCCTCATACCCTCCCCACCCCTTGGAAATTCCAATCCCTCTCCAAGAAGGACATATGGATTTCTTTTCTGGAACTATGCAATATACTATCCTCATACCCTCCCCACCGCTTGGAAATTCCAATCCCTCTCCAAGAAGGACATATGGATTTATTTTCTGGAACTATGCAATATACTATCCTCATACCCTCCCCACCCCTTGGAAATTCCAATCCCTCTCCAAGAAGGACATATGGATTTATTTTCTGGAACTATGCAATATACTATCCTCATACCCTCCCCACCCCTTGGAAGTTCCAATCCCCCTCCCTGGGGGAGGTAAGAATATTTAAAACCTTTTGTTCTTATAAACATAGTAATCAAAAAATCTCTGATGAAACCTGATATGAAATGTCTACAACTTCCCACCACTCGGAAGCTATGAATATTTAAAACCTTTTGTATAAATTGGTAATCAAAAATATCTGATGAAACCTGATATAAAATGTCTACAATTTAAAAATAACTCCTCTTGTCATTAATTGATCCTGGCATAAAATTTCATGAAAAATAATTCTAAAAACACATCACAAATAAGAAATACTCCAAATTATGAAAATTATGCCTTCAAAAATTGATTTTTGACTTTAAGTTCTATTCAAAGACAAATGAGATTTAATTTGAATTTTCATGAACATAAAGTTCTCTAGCAACAGTTTCCTATTGAGAACTTTATCTTTTATTTTGCATACAACTGTATATGCCTCAAGACATTTGGTATCTAGCACAATTAATGATTGAAATGCTGGCTCATTCTAGAAATTTTTCCTGTTGCTCGAGGCATTTAATTTCTGGCAAAGAAAACATGCAAAGGATAAAGAAGAAGATAGATAAAGAAATCATTGGCTTTTTAGAACTTGGTCAAATATAACTTGATAAGATTACAGAATTAGTCAATCAATTCTGACAACGATGAGCAAACAACATGGAAATCCAATAAAAACTCTTAGAAAATCAAATCTGATTTTGGAACGTGAACAATAAATATTTATCTTGAGACAATGGAAGGAAAAATATGAGTGACAGATAGGATGTGAAATTAGGAATAAATGTAACAAAGGTAATGACATTTTTGAAATTGTAAACATTAATTAAATACTCAAAAAAAAAAAAGAAGAAGAATATTTCTTCTAGATACATGCAAATCTAAAAACTAAAATGCTTACTTACTATAGCTTATGTGATGAACATTTTAAGATTGTTTTTGGAAAATTTTGATGCAGCAAGATACGTGTTATAATGTTGACAATAACGAATGGTAAAGGGTGACAAATACAAATATTGAAAAAGTAAACAAACAGCAATTGAAAACATTGATAAATTAAAAAAATAAAAACAGGTTAAATGGACTTCCTGTGGACATATTATTGGTACATCGACATTCACTACCTTCCACCAGCTCCCTGCTGTCACTCATTTAATACTATATAAAATAATGATGATATCACACATCTCCTACGGAAACTTAAGTATCAGCTGAGTGGATCTTGCGTCTAATAAAGTTATTATTATCATTATTGTTATTATTGTTATTATGATGGACTAAGTCAAAATGCAGTTATGGGTAGTATATATATATATATATATAGTGTTCGAGTTACTTATGTTAATGCTCATTACACTAATGCAGCTCAAACTACTGTATATTACTCATTCCTTTGCTTTGATGTACTGGTATTATGATGACAGCATAACGACCAAATGATGAAAAGTTTGTAATAATGATCTGTGACACTGTAACCAGAATGACAGTATACAAGTATGTTTAATGGGTGTGATGGCTCATAAGTGGCCTTGAACATAGCAACCAAAGTAATAGGTTAGACGATTGCAATAAACGCTTTGCACCATCACATGATGGCAGCCATGACAGAAGGCAGAAACAATTGAATCTGTTCTAATCTGGTTTACATGAGAAAGAATTCAGTTTCCCAGATTTCTTCATCCACTGAGCTGTACCCACAGCTATCAGTGATAACAAGTTATTGGTTTGTATACAGCTAGCTATTTCAGAAAGGTTGAAGGAGCAAATGGCAAGAGGCCATCAGTGATTAGCAATTGCATAACCAAAAGGAACTGGTCAAGAACCTGAAGACAAAGCTTTACAGTTGAGTCCTTTTCGGAAGCTGGAATCCATGTCTGGATTATTGGGCGCAGTTGCTATTTGATTCATATCTCTGTGTTAGTGTGACCACAGTTTCTTTTGGTCTTGCAATTGCCAATAACTGATTACCATTTGCCCCTTCAACCTTTTTTAAATAGCTGTATACCAAAAGAAATGGAACAAAAATATTTTTGTCAAGTTTGACAATAAATATGGTATCTGTGAAAAAAAGTAATATATTACTAAGAAAAATATGTTCAGGAGCCTGCAATTAAAATTTCATCTCATATTTCCCCCTCAAATAAATAGCAAATGAAGAAATGATATGCCAATAAACCTGAACAAACAAAAAAGAAATCAAAAACGTGAATTCAAAAAGCTTAAATAAAGACTCTCAATTTTGATTCATCGATTAGAAAAAGTAAATTGACTGACAAAAAAAGTACTTAGCTTTTCTTAATGACATATGCAAACAATAACTATAAAGCTATAAAACTAAATCATTGTCTAAAACCAGGGTCTAGCTCCTCAACATCTAAAGAATTTATGAAGCTCAATGGAAAATCGAGTCTAAAAAAAAATTAAAATATTTTGCCCGTAACATGATAATTATATCAGGTATTACAAAAACACCAGGATATATTCCATGGTGACTTACAATTTCAATGTAATAAACAGACTTGTGTGGTAACATCTTAATATTCAAAGTAAATAATACCATATGTTATGATTTGATGTGAAATAAGCTTTTTAGTGTTTGTATTCTATTACAATAATCTTTTTAAGTATATTTCTTGCTTTGAAAAATTGACTCCTGATTATGATAATGATATTGCTAGGAAATTTGGATAAATCAATGATTTAGTGTTTTTTAACCTTCAACAATTAGGAACTTCATTTTTTTCTTTTTTTCTAAATTTTATGATGTTTTCTTATTTAATACAATTTTGTCCCGGAACAAAAGAGCTTTGTTTAATTCTGTTCTTGTAAGATTCAACAAGAAAGATTACTTTTTAAATATTCATGAAAATCACTCACTATTGTTTTTTTTTTAAATTCTCTTCAACAATACGAGTATAGCATGTATATAGATATAAGCATCTATGGAAAGCCTGTTGTGTGCCAATCTCTTACAATATAACCCCTTTTATTGCCCTTTATGTCCCTTTCAATATTGGCACCTTTTCTAGGATATTTTATTAGTATTTTTTCATTCCCAGAAGAATTACCAATTTTTATGCCTACAAGGAAGTTAAGGTCAATATTACTACGAGACTACATGAGCCTGAATATTTTCTTAGCTATTTTTGGCTGGAAAGTAAATGAGAATTTTCAATATGCAAAGCTTGATCTACTAGACGTCAAAAATGTATGAAAATAATAATCAAATGGTAATATGTAATGACAAATAAATATATTATGAACTTAAGCTTATGTTTTGAATGATCTTCAAATGCAAAGCAGTGTCCTTTAGGAAATGATATTCCAGAAGAACACTCTTACTCTCACAAAAAAAAAACGTTCCAATATCTCCATTAAAACCAAAGAAAGATAAAACGGTTCCTGGTTTATAATATAGACGGCAGATAATAATCAGAATTAGCTTACGGGGAAATTAATGTTCACACTGAAAACATAAAATTGTAAATGGAATAATTAATGCATCCATTTGAAAGCGTCCTTAAAAAAATAAAAAAGGGCTAAAAATTTGATGAACGCTTTCTTGAGAATTAATCTATAAGAATAAAAATAAGAATACGCGCAATATTAAATATAAAAGTATACTTACGTGGAGTTTTTTTAGGAGAACAGCATCTGTAGCAGACGTTGTGGGTTTTGCTGCCTTCCAGAATTGTTTCTGAGCTGAATATCTGTTCATTGGGCATATTTTGAACAGACAATCTCAAAAAAAAAAAAAAAATAGAGCAAAAATAAGAGAAGATATAAGGAAACGAAATGATAATAAACGTGTGCTGTTCTTGGTAGAAGTTGGTTAAGAATCTGGACTTACCACGGAATTTTTTCGGAGGATTTGAAAGATCACCAGCAGAGGGTTGTACAACACATCGGTCATCGATGAGACTGTCAAAAGAACAAGCCTCGAGTTCAGAAATTTTTTTTAGCATTTTTATATCAGTATATGGTTAGTTTTGGAGTGTTCTTTCTACTGACACACAAAAGCTCTTACCCAAGTGTGCTAATAAAGCCATTGACAGTTCCCTCGGCGTAGAGAGATGTGATATCTCCAATGTGAAGAAAGCTTGTCTGCTGGGCCATCTTGGCAAAAACCAAGCTTTACTCTTCACTCTCAGCGCTCAAAAACTCCTCTTCCTCTCGGCTTTGAGCCTAAAACCCTAACAAAACTAAATTGCTGGGCCAAGGCAAGACTCTCTCGGACATTACTCTGTCGTTGTTGAACCTCTAGCGAGTCTACAGAGGAATTCGTCGAGAAAACAAACAAAGACAAGGGAAGAAAAAAACTACTTTGCTCTAAAATCATTCACATGCGCACGGACAACAAGACTGGGACTAGTCAATAAACAATATACCCTCCCCTCCCCCCATTAAAATACAAATGTCAAAACATCTTGAATAATTAAAACAAAAACTTATCATCAACATTAAAACGTTCTAAAGATTGGAACACACTTTTTAATACGTAAGTTTGAGCTGGAAAACGTTTGGAGATTTTTTGATAAGATAGAAGAGGAAAGGGATTTTTTTGTTTTTGGGGAAAAAGTTGTACTTAGTGGTGAGGGGTGCGTCGGTTTTTTACACTATCGTGTCAGTACTAGAATCGAGAGTCCTTTAGCCTCTTATTTATAATCCAGTTTGTGTTTCTGTAAGGACTTTACGTTTTATTTTCTTTAATTCCAGTGTTTTTTCTCTATCTGATTATAAAGATTCTCAAGATTGCTGTTGGATTGTTTGTGTGGAAGGAACAGTAAGATCAGCCATGTTTACTCAAACTCGTTTCTTCCACACTTCTCGATTCATTCGAACGAACCTTCGTTCAGATGCAGTTAAAATATTTCGTTCAGCTTTAAAAGCAGTCACACCACAAGAAATGGTCAAAAACACTCTAACTTTAAACAAAACGAGGCTCCTAGTGAACAAAGACAGCGAGTACATGGTGTACAAGAATGTATATGTAGTGGCTTTTGGGAAAGCAGTGCTCGGAATGGCCAGAGCTGTGGAAGACATCTTAGGTCAGAATATTGTACAAGGAGTTGCAAGCATCCCATGTGGTTTACAAGACGCCATTAAGGTACACAGTACACTGCTTTAACCAATAGTTTGTGTTTTCTTTATAAGCGTCTAATCCAAAAGATCTGACAAGATGTGTTAATGGGCAATCAGAGGTCATTAAATACACCAGCTATGTCTAATGTTTAATGGACCCTCTTGAAAAAGAGATTGTGTTTTACTAAGTTGACGTGGGAAAACCGACTTTGGTAATGTGGGGAGTGTTGGTTTAGTGTCAGCCTAGCCTTAGGACAATATTTACAGTAATTATGTTAATGAGTATGAATTATTTACATGTAGGAACCTATTTATAGTCCTATCCAGAGGGCATCAATAACTTCATTATCCCTAACTATAATATGTGTGAGCACCAAATATATAATGACTGCCCACAAGAATGATCCAAGATCTCTTGACCAAGTATTTTTCATGACTGGAGATGCTTTGGTCTTATCTCACAATTCCCTCCCTGAAATCCCCTAGTCTTTGCATGGGCTACGGGATCGTTAGAGGAAGGGATTATACTTTGGTACATTCTAAAGTGGTTTCCAATGCAAATGTGTTAATGTCTTACACACTATAAGCAGGGCTAAAAATAACAGCTGCTCAATGGCCAGACACGATGACTTGCTGCATTGGACTGATGTGAACAGTCAATGTGAACAGTCAAGAGGACTGGCCTCGGAGCCATTTAGCCGGACAAGTACCAATTTTGGCCAGTCATTGTTAACTGACTGGCCATAACATGATGAGAGAGTTAAGACAGGCAGTGTCTGATCATAAGCTTCATGCATTTTCTCTTTCACTTATTCTTCCATTAGGAATCAGGAAATGAAGAATTTATCAGAAACACTCTGCTACAAGGGAACAGCCCGATCAATGTTATTGAGGGAGCAGCTCATAATTTGCCAGACTTTAGAGCACAATACGCTGCCTCACAAATCCAGAAAGTTGCTAAAAAAGTCAAAGAGGAAGATCTGCTTATAGTTTTGATATCTGGAGGTGGTTCAGCACTTCTGCCGTCACCTGTAGATGCAATTACACTGGAGGAGAAACTACAGACCATAAAAGCCCTGGCTTCAAGTGGAGCCACAATTAATGAACTCAACACTGTACGAAAAAATCTATCCAAACTGAAAGGTGGAAAGTTGGCGAAGCTTGCATATCCTGCAAAGGTGAGAATATTTAGAGCTTAAAGCTGCTTTGCCCATACTACATTGTTTTAGACGAGAGTAGGGGGCTAATTTGGAGGCTCTCGGAAATGCGATTTCCAGTGTTTTGAGAGGCAATGGCAACATATTTTATTGCATTAAACTCCTGTCAAACATTAGTCAACTCACAACAGAAAATAATTATTGGCTAAAAGTGTGGGGGGCTAAGTCCCCCAAGCCCCCCACCTCCCCCCACCTCTACAGTGCCTGCCACCTATAGGAAAACCACTCTAATGACTGACATATAACAGTTATGTTATTCTTTGTGCAGGTTGTAACCTTGATTCTTTCGGATGTAATCGGTGACCCACTGGATATCATAGCAAGTGGACCAACAGTCTTCGATTCTTCCAAACCCAGAGACTGTTTGCATATCATTTCCAAGCTACGTGCTGAGGAAAAAGTCCCTAGATCTATTCTAAACTTCTTGACAGAGAGAGAATCCAATGCAGGCTCTAAGCAGAATGCCGAGGGGGATTTTTCTCATGTCAAAAATGTTTTAGTAGGGACAAATAGAATTGCAGTCAGTGCTGCGGCACAAGAAGCTAGCTCTCTGGGCTATACTCCAGTTATTGCTTCTACTATACTTGAGGGAGAGGCACGAGAGGTTGGAGTGGGGTTTGCAAGCCTTGCTGGTATAGCAACAACAGGTGAAATGCTCTCTGCAGATGTACCTCCAGGAGGAAAGCCACTCTTGAATGACAATTTAGTTAACGAACTGAAAAGTGCAAAAAAACCTGTCTGTGTCATTGGGGCAGGAGAGACGACAGTCACACTTAAAGGTAAAGGTACTGGTGGGCGCAACCAAGAAATGGCACTCTCCTGTGCATTGACAATGCACAAGTCACTAAAGAACCAACCTGGAAGCTTACCAAGCAGTGATGAAGAGGTTGTTTTTCTAAGTGCTGGAACAGATGGCCAGGATGGACCTTGCCCTGCAGCTGGTGCTATCGCTGGACCTGGTCAGGTTACCGAGGCAACCACAGAAGGAATGGACCCCCAGCAAGCAATAGATAATAATGATTCTTATACTTTCTATTCTAAATTCAAAGGTGGTAGAGATCACATTGTTACTGGGTTAACTGGTACCAATGTAATGGATATTCAGGTTTTACTGGTAGATCCAAAAACAAACTAGCTATTCAATAATACAATAATAGAATAAATACCTTATTTCTTGATAATATTTCTCATAATTGGTATTTACTATCTCATGAACAAGTTTGCAGTTTGTTTTCACTCAGTAGAAAAAAGAGTTGGGCACCCTCGGTCACTCTGTCAGGGCTCAAAATAATGGCTGGTCAAAGTTAATGTTCGGCCAAGTTTGGTACTTGACTGGTCAAATGCAGTTTTGAGCGGACATGTTGATAAAATATCATACGCCAGACATCTTGACCGGTGTATGACTGGCCATTATTTTTAGCCTTGCTCTGTAATGGCAGAACCAAGGAAGGCTCATTGAGTGACCATTAGAATAGCCTGTGCATAGCCTACATGCAGCTGACTACAAAACCATTCCTAACCTAACCTAACCTACTAACCTGCTCCGTGCATTGCCAAAAAAGTGACAGAAGGCTTTTGGGGGTTTTCAGGCAGATATTGGTACCAGTATTTAGGGTGGTGGTAGGTTGTTGGTAGGATATCTTTAGGTTAACAGTGTGGTGTTAGCTGATACCCTACCAACGCCAATTTGGGGGTCGTATTGTTTACTATTATTGCACCAAATGCTAGACTCATGGAGTTGGCCTCTGCTTCTAATTCATTGCAATGTTCATGTTTCTTTTCCCACTTTTCCTTCCTTCCTTTCTTTTGCACAATAAGCCTTTGTGTTTTTATCTTGTGGTAAATAATATAATCTTAAGATATAAAAATTTTGTAAATGTAAAGATATCGTAAATAGATGAAAATAATTTACTATTGAAATTGGAATTGGAATTATAGATACATATTAGTGTGATTTTTGATTGACTGATAATAATATTATATATGTCGCTTTGTTTCTGTTTTTCCTCTTCATTTACCCTGCACATGCTCAGACAGTGGTTTCCTCTTTCTTTCCTATCATAGACGGGAGAAATGGGAAACCTCTGCCAAATGTACAGATGTATACAGCTAATTCAAATAAGGTTGAAGCAGCAAACAGCGATATTTTGCAATCGGTGATTGGCAATTGCTGAGGTAAAATAATCAAGAAAAAAAATGAGAATTCCCTGCTATCAGAGTCTCTCATGTAGACGAATTCTGTTATAGAAAATTTCTCTATCAGGATTCGTCTATATGGGAGACTCTGCTAGCAGGGAAAAATGAGACCTTTCCAATTGAAAATTCACAGATGAACGAGCCATGATACTTGTCTAACAGACATTAGTAGACACTTTTATTGTTTTTTTTGGTTTGTTTTCAATATGGTATCAAATTTCGTTTCATGTGTTATATGGAACCCCTTGAAAAATATTGGTACTGGTAGTAAGTGTCTAAAAGCAATTTGTATTGTAGGATTTGAGTTATATTATAAGCAGTTTTATATATAATATTAGAACTATAGAGTGAATAGATATTGTAAAACATTTAGAAAAAAAATAAAAGTTTAAAACTTACTGCCGTAATGATCATGTTACAACTGTCACTCCACATCCTCCCCTCCCCCAAGAAAAAAAAAATTGCAAAAATTTATATTTTTTTCAACGATAGATGGATGGATAGATACACTTTATTTATGGAGGGAAACCATAATAAATTACAGTAAACCTGTACTCCCTTACGGCCCTAACAAAATTATAAATTATAAACGATCTCTTAGCTTTGTCTGATACCTCTAGAAATTTTATTTTGGCAAAAAAAGAGATTGTTGTGTAAAAATTCATTTTATAAAGTTCCATGAATTCCGTATTATCCAGCAGTCCAGCATCCCAACGTTCCATTCCATGATATCCATATTTGGATATGACGCTTGAGTGGTTTGCGTTCAAATGCCCAGGGTAACCGAGGCCGCGTATTCTAATTCCAGAACCAGTAAATAAACTGAAAACTCAGAACGATGAGAGAATGTAATAATTAAGTAAACAATTTTCCCTCTTTATTATCAAGTGAGATTCAAACTTCAACGGAAAAAGCAAGATTTTAAGAAAGACGCGAAGGTAGGTAAATTTCTGATATATTTTAGCGTCCATATCTCTGCCAAAGTACATCTTAATAAGACGCTCTTCAGCTGTTTCAACACATGGATTACCAAATTCATAAAGATTTCAAATCTTTTTATGAATAACGGTTATTCTTGACTCCAGATTTCCAAATCTTTAGCCTACCTTTTAAGTTTTGTATGGATCTTATTCTCAAGTGCTGTAGATTTCCGAATTTTTCAATGTTTTGAGATTTGCGTTTGACAGCCACTGATATGCAGATGTTTAGTGGCTTGAATAATGCTTTAAGTAACGCCGATAATATTCCAATTCTTTGTTTCCTTTTCTCTTATTCTCTGGAGTATTTCTGATTATTTCTTCCTCCTTCTAGATACCTCTGATAATTTCATAAATAATGTTTGTTTCGGAAAGTGTTGGTCAAAATACCTGCCTTATGGAATTACCAAAACTGCTTCGCTCGCACAACCTATGATGATTCATTTTCGTATTTTTACTCGAGGAGGAATATTATTTCATAGATTTTTGGGGAGGATTTTATAGTATAGTGTAGTGGAATTCTGTAACCAAGGTTTTTTTGGAACAAATTAATTGTAACTTTTGTAACTCGCGCCTTGGAGATCGTGTTTCCAGATTTGGCATTTACAAATTGTATGAGTGCGGTCATCCTTGCCGTGGTAACACGCAGTGTAAAAATACCATAAAAAATTAAAATACTGCTTAAAAAATGGCAAAATGCTACATAGTGCATAGGCATACTAAATCTCAGGGGATTGAATAAGTAAATTTTCCAAAATCCTATCAGATGATATCATCGAGATTAATACTGAAGTGACGTTATTCGAATCAAGCGATATGTGTCCTTTATTTTCGCTATTTTTTGTATTATTCCTTTTGTCTTGCTGATTATTTACGAAAGGTGATACTCCTCATTGTAATTATTATCGTAAAACAACGGTGTTGCATTTATGAAGTGTATTTTTGAACTCTCCATTGAGTCGTCATTGCAATACGATCTTCTGGTCTCCCATGGTTACAAACAATGTTTACCCCGGAAATAATCCCAAACGACTTTAAATTTGCAACGCGGGCTTGCTTTTGGCTTAGTGTATATAAAGAAACAGCCTTAACATCAGAGTTCTAGCACCAAACAGGTATTTAAATGCGTTATTTTTCCATATAAAATGTATGTTAGTAAAACTGCCTTCAATATAACGTGACTCACTTATGGTTCTTGTCTGTAGAGATGGCGATAGACAAAGAGATGTTATTAGCACCAAAATGAAGAATTCTAGGCTTAGTTTATCCTGTTATTAATCATTTTATATTTTCTATCTCTTAGCTGAGACCAAGGTATTCTATTTTAAGCTATGAAAACCCTAAATACATGCTTAAGAGGGCACATTAATATCTTAATAAATAATTAATAATGAACTTAATTGGTTTCAGAAAGCGAAATAATTTCAAAGAATGCAATCCCCGGGGAAATATATTTTGATATCTGTTGGAATAAAACTACTAAGACTAAGCCTTTAACTATATTATTATCATTTTTTTTCTACAGCATGGAGAAATGGAAGAAAGTTCTTTTAATGTTATGAGAGAGTTAAAGATGCAAGACCTTGAGTATGGCATGGTTCCAATTGAGGAACTACATTCCAGAGATTATAATTACAAACAAGAAGATAGTACTTCTATTCTCTACTGCAATGGCTGTGAATATCAAAGAACTTTGTCGAAAAGACATCAGAAAGCTATTTTAAACACAAGAAGTAATGGCAGTCATTATTCGTTATGGACAAGAACTTTTAAACAATTTGGAAAGTTAACAAGAATGACATTCAAAATGCAGAATTTTGCTGCAAGATTTCTTGACTATATATTATATTTTATAACAGTCTTATCAAGACTTTTATCTAGTTGGAAGTGTAGTTACAAGGGAACATTTTTACAATATGTTTTGATATTTTATGGAGTGATTCTTCTGTCAACAACTCATTCATTTGGTGAAGAAGTTACATTCGTGTCTCAAGGACAAGGAAAACTGTTAGATTCTTTTGTTCGTGTTGGAATGGGATTTGTTTACACAATACCAAAGAGAACATTTGATTGTGATATTGATCGGTTAGAGGTAAGTCATTGCTTCAATTTTTTAATACAAGTAGTCAAGACATATAATATAATCTGAGGAAGCTTGAACCATAGTCCTCTTTTACCTTTTACTTAAACAATATATTTGCCACACAGGGTGAATTCGGGGAAGTAGGTGCACTGGACACCCACCAAATAAAATCTAAGTATACAAATTAAATAAGTCAGATCAGGATTATTGATGATGTCACTATATCATCACTTTTTCATTTCAGACACCCCCCTCCCCTTTGCAAATTTCTGGATCTGCCCCTGTGCCACAAGAATTGGAAGTTGCCATTCTTGCTTACTAATTAATGCTAGCTATAGTTTTAGACAAATATGTCTCTTCAATCTAAAAGAACATGTTAAGAAAGATGTGTAAGAGAGTACAGAATACTAAAGTACCATTTAAGGGAAGGGAAATGATAGATCAAAGTTAGAGAGGCTGCAACATTGATTTTCACTCTTAAATTGAAACTTTTCTGCAGAGTTGCAACATCTCAAAAACGTACTTTTAAGAGGTTTAAAAACCTCTGCATAATACAATCACTGAAAATCATTTGAAATTGTAATACTTTGTTGTTCTTTTTGTTTTTAAGGTATCTGAAGGTAGTAGCAGGACTCTTCCTCAGTGGCTGGCTTTTGACGATAGAAAGCAACAGTTTTATGGAGTTCCAACTATGAAAGACACTGGAAGCTACGAAATCCTTGTAGTAGCTTTAGCAAAGAGTGGAAGCGAAACAGGAAAGATATGTGGAATGAGAGCATTTACCATTTACGTTTCTTCAGAAGAAAAAAAGCCCAGTTTCTCGGGTCTCGTTTTTGAGAGCGTTTCAGTGGGTCTTGGAAGTCCCGAAACTCTACCAAGTAAAGCAAGTGAACATTTTGTTTGTGATTCAGGAATACAAGCCGTTTTTGCAACTGTTGTTATCAGCGCTGATATCCATGGACTTGGTGGACATAAACGCATGGCAGTCCTTCAAGGAATGGCGCAACACATGAACCTTTCTTCTAGCAGAGTTGCATTCTTTGATCATGGCAATGATCATCCTTTGATCTCACAACTGGAGAACCCATCCACAATTGTATCAGGATCTGGTGATGGACGTTATAAGAAAGGACCCAAGAGCATACTCACTTGGAAAATCAGTTGTGGAGCCCTGAGGTTAGGACCAACGTACCTCACAGAGCTTGAAACCAGTGCTCAAGATGGGACAATAAGCAATGTTCTCGGTCATCCAGTTGTTGGATGGCATGTTACTTCAGGTGTTCAAAAGGCAAGGCATAGAGCTCGTAGGGCAGTAGTGGCTGGTACTCCAACACCAACAGCAACGGCTATTCTTCCTACACAACTCAAGAATATCTCTACTGTCATGATCACCGAGAGTATTTCCTTGACAACAGTTCTCGTAACTCCAAACTCTACCCTGATGCCATCTTTAACGTTGTCCAGTATGCTACAAGTTACTCCAACTTCCTCAGTTTTTATGTCTTCAACGTTAGCTGTAGAATCGACAAGGAACCTCACATCTAGTATCCCGACAATGAGCCCAACTTTGGACACAGTTGTCATGACAAGTACACCAGTTTTGTCTTCCTTGAACTTGACTACTATTTTCGAGTCGATAACCTCTTCTCCTACAGTCAATGTTTTAAGCCAAGTCAACACTTCTTCCATTTCAAAGACGGTGAATAGTACGAGTACAAGCGTTATTTTGACCACTGTTTTCAACACAAGTATTGCTTCTTCTTCTTCTTCTTCAGTAACATCATCTGTGAATGCCACGAGTGCTAGTTTATCGCCTGTGTTGAATACCACCTCAGCCGTACTAGAACTGGAAAACTCAACCGTCTTCATGTCCAACAGCAGCAGCATTATGACAAGCACAGTTTATTCAATTACACCAAGTCCATCCCTATTTCTCCCAGAAAATTCTTCGGCAGTTCTTAACAGTACTATTAGCACGTTTTTTCCAGAAACTAACTTTAGTACAGCAAGTCTAAACTTGACTCAAACGGCATCAATTGTTACGAGTAGTGTACCATCTTCATTGCCTGTCAATACTAGTGCTGTAACATCAGTTGTGCCTTCTTCAACAACGGCCATGTCGAGTTCTGTTGCATTGAACAGTACAGTCTTCCTAAATCAAACGAGTACCATTCAGCCAAGCTTCCAGACAACATCCTTTTATCCTTCTTCTCCGACAATGACTTTGAGTTTGTCGCTAAACGTTACTAACATGACGTCGAGTGCCTCTTTGGTTGTGTCCAACACTTCTGTTGTCAGTACTTCTAACGGAACAGATGAAGTCCTGAAGACTTCCATGGTGAATTCGAGTTCAGTGGTATCTGTTGTCCCGACCTTGTCCACAGTTCCAATCATAACATCAGTTAACATGTCTACTACAACGTAAGTATATAAAGAAATAAATTTTCATGTTAAATTTAAGATGTAAATTTAAAAAAATCTTAATATCACGTGGCTCGGATGATCACGTTAATGGCGGTCCTAGCCTGAGTATCAGGCTCTCAGAGGGGAGAGCAGCTCCGAAGGCCTGATACTCAGGCTATGGCGGTCCAGTCCCTTTCAACTTAAGAGAGGTTAAAAGAGGGCCACAGGTTTGTCAGTTGAATTACTGTTACCTGCTACCCTCTATAAACAAGGTTTATTCATTCATTCATTTGTTTGTTTGTTTGTTTGTTTATTTATTTATTAATAATCTTTCCCCAGGTTGTTACCAACAGTGATGAATACAAGCGTTGTAGATGGTAAGTACACAATGGAATACCAAATAATGCTTTTGACGGTGAAAACCATTGAAAACTAAATCTTTGATTGCTAGAGATATTAAGATCTCGACTTATAATCTCTTCGTTAAATTTTTTGCAACGTCTGCTAGCGCTTTAAACTTCAACTTACTAATATTTATCTGAACAACAGATGCTTAAAAATAATAAATTTCTTTTTGTAAGTATTTGATTAAGGCACGTAAAAGTATACTAATAATAGTGTGCTACAGCTACTTCGTTCGTTCTTCGACCATGCAGCGTATACTTCGTACTTTCATTAATATCGGCAAGTACATTTATCCAATGAGTACAAAATTCTAAAGCATGAAAAGTGCACGTAGAAAAAACTTACGCATGCCTTGAACGAATGCCATTGTTACCATGGAGACTGATATCCATCCCATAATATATGCATTTTATTATAATATGAATTGTTCACCACACTAGTGATGACATGAGGGATGTAATCACTATAATAACTGTAAATATAATCACCGCGTGCACGTAGTACACGTGGCATAACACTAAATGCATTAAACATAAATATATATGTATAAATTTCAATACTACATTAAATTCACATTATAAAAACAAGCACAGTAACTATCATATTGTTGGCCTGCGTTGCCGGAGCAGGGAGTCTGGGGACGAGGGAGGGGTGGAGAAAGAGGGTCGAGAAAGAGAGACATCTCATCTCATTCCAGCACCACCTTTCACTCTCTTCCTCACTCCCAACTAGATCAGGCAATGGTTTCCATATCACCAGAAGCACCAACACCAAATTGTTGTGGCTCACCACTTTTCAGGATCACTTATCAGAAGATGCATGGATATCGCTGCTTGGTATTGTGAGCACCACTATTGCTGAACACTTAAAAGATGCCCGGAATCTAAAACTCTCTTTAAACACGGTATTAAACACCTTTAAACCATTTCACTTCATTCTTTGCACCAAAACATCTTAAACATTATGTTTTGCATGGGAATGCCAGCACCATTCTGCTCGAAAATCTCTTCTGCATGTCACAGAACACAAGCAAAGGGAGCACTTCTCGTCTTGCATAGAAAATCTTGAATAAAATCTTCTTCTAAACCTTTTACAATGCACGTCTTGGGTGCACAGTCTTTAAAACAACCAGCATTAAACTCCAAAATGGCACGTTAAAATCTTTCAATCATTCCTGCATGTCTTCTTGTTTTGAATCCAGTCGTCATGCTTTATACTTTATTGTCTTCCCTTCACCAGCAACGTCGCATGCAAGCTCGCTAGTCGGAAATACGTCGGTCTTATCCGTCACCCTGTCGACTGTGTCTCCAAATGCTACAAGAGGACCCGATATATCTACGAATATCTCCCGAGTATTACCATCCACGAGTCGTGCAATTAAAAACACGACGTCGTTATCCTCGGTTATCTTGTCGACTGTTTCTCCGAATGCAACAGGTGGACTCGAAGCATCTACGAATATCTCCCGAATGCCTTCGACGTCGACTGTAAACACAAGTAGCTTTGTGTACCCAACTACAAGCTTTGAATTAAATCTGACATTTGTCACAAGTACAATATACTTGACAAACCATTCGACTGTAGTCTTCAACACGACTGTTCTTCAAACTACTAGTGTCAACAAAACGATAGAGATGAAAAATTGGAATTCTACAGTCGTGAGTGATTGGAACACAACGCAGCTAGTAACAAAAACAATTCAACCTACAGCCACAACAACAAGAAACTTGAGTTCATCGATACTGACGATTACAGACACCATGAACGCATCAACAAGAGTTACTTCAAGCATTGAGCTGTCGAGAACGGTGGACCTCATAAACACATCAACAGTTCTACCTTCGTTTGCAACTGTTAACACAACGTTGAGTCCAACTCTTATCCTAGGCACTGTTAATACAAGCAGTACTGTGCATGTAATGACGAGTTTTGCTACTGTTAGCACGTTTGCACTCAACAGCACTTTGCATGACAGTAGTATCATCACAAATAGTAGTTCTTTCACGGTGAACCGTTCTGTTACATCGACAGTTTTACCATCAATAAACTCTACAACACTGTTACAACCATCGCCAATGACAAGCAGATTTCCATCTAGTAACTCCACAGTTACCAACTCCACAGAAGTGTTAAGAACTGAGTTTATATCGACGACCACATCATTGGCACAAAATTACTCAAGCCCATTCGTGATAAGCTCCACACTGACCACTTTGAACACAACAAGCCCAATATTGACCAACAATCGAACAAGTTTGTCACAAATAAGCCCTACATTGGTAACTGCAAACATGACGACAATAATGTCCACACAAAACGACTCGAGTTCTCTGGAACCAACCTCTACACTGATGATTCTAAACTCAACCAGAGTTTTGCCAAAGGAGAGTGAAATACTAAGTACTTTGGTGCTATCCTCTTCGTCCATGGCCCAAATAAACTCGTCAAGTACAAGTCTGTTCAACAGGTCCTCAATGATGACACTAAACGCAACAAGTTCTTCTGCGTTTAGTGTGGCACAGTCAAGCACTTTGGAGCCGCCATATACAAGCATTAATACAAGTCAATATGGCAACTCAACTGTGGCATCAGGTAGCGGGTCTTGCATTTACGAAGATATTTATTTGCAACGACAAAACGAGACACGTTGCCATAACAACTAACATAACATATTTCTATTTTCTTGGTTTTTCGCTCGACCTATCAGCCGTGGTGATTGTTAGGGGCCGTGATAGCCCTGCATTAATGAACGGCAAACCTGATATCGAGCCTTTTCCTAACACTCTCTATCTTCTTTCTTGATCTTCAGCTGTGGTAATCACCGTTGGTGATGGCCCCACAAGTGGCTGCTTATCTATAATTATTTTTTCTAATTTCACCTTCTAACTATTCTCTCTTTTTCTTTCATCTTTTCTTTATCTCTTTTTGATTTCACGATATCTCTCTTATTTTCTTTCTGCTTCAAAAAACGCAAGCTATCTGCTACTCCAACGCTTTTAACTTCGACAAAACCGATAACCAGAAACAGCTATAGTTATTTGTTTTATTTTACTAAAATCTTCTGAAAACCAGATGACCAACTTGTTGTACTGAACATTGTTCAGAATGCATGTACAGTCGACTGCTTATTGCAAATTTTGGACATCTTGGAATTATACTGACCAACTTTGCATGGTAGCTTCTTTTGAAGACACCACCCCAACCACGTGACAGCCTAACCATGTGACCTCTACAGATGACGTCATCTCAAGACAACAAAAGTGTTTGACAATACTTGAATGACGTCATCAGTACGAGGTTACTTACGCAATCGATTCCTTTTTTTTTCAAGGTGTGTCAACAAGTAGTCCTGTCTTCTCGACGTCAGTTCTTCCAAGTTCAACAGATAATGTCACCATGACAACGGTTTCCCCAAGTAGCGTCGTCATGGAAACACAGACACCTTATTCCACAATGACACCAAGCAATGTGTCCACGGTACCACTGTCTTCAAGTATGACTCCCCTTTTGTCCACAAGTTTACCAGTTGTCACATCGTCTGGTGTGTCTCCGGGATTCAGTTCATCTCCTAACTACACCAGTGATATCTTGAATGTCACCAGCACCACTGCCACTTTACTGGTTGAAGAGACACTGTTACCAAATGTGTCAAGTCTGGTTTTGACGACAGCCACTGTTAATAGCTCCATTCCTACAGTGTTGCCTTCGACTTCATCAGTAGTACCATCATCTATCTTGCTTACGACTAGTTTGTCAACCATGATACTACCTTCAAGTAGCATCATCAATACCACAGTTATCACAAGTACAAGTGTATACCAGGAATTATCGACCCTGACTCCAGTACCCAGTTTGAATGCCACTACCCTAGTTGTAACTCCAACCACGTTCAGTTCACCTGCATCTTCAAGTCTCCTGGAAGAAACTAGGACAGTTCTTACAAGCAACAGTACCACGCCATATTTTACCACGACAACATTGTTGGTGTCATCTGTGCAGCCGTCGTCAAGTACTTCTGTTTTGACGAGTAGTCCAAACATTTCAAGTAGTTCACAAGCTGCAACAACAGCATTGCAAACGTCAAGTGTTTTCAACACGTCTGCAATCAGTACATCCATGTTATCAAGTGCATTGAGCTCCTCCCTTGTTCCCTCGTCAGCTACGAGCCTTCCAGTCTCGACAAGTATTGTTACGAGTGAAATATCAACGGTGTTATATCCTTCGAGTTCTTGGGTGGAAAACAGCACCGTCGTTACACCATTTACATCGGATTTACCACAAACAAGTGAGTTCACCATTCATGCTTCTTCATTCATTCATGTTTTTGTGACATGTGTTGGCAAATATCTTACTTCTCACTATGATTACACCATCAACGAAAGACATTTTGATGGCACCGAATTTGACGAAGAAATACTTTTACTGGTAGAGTGTGACAGCTCTCAGCACGTACCGTAGAAGCACAAGCATCACCAACATTATCCATGCGTATTTCTTAGCTTACGACGCAACTTTATTTACTAAACCATCATTACTTCATACATTGGGATTGCTCTTTCACTGGTTCGAGTTTCAAAACTCTGAGTGCCAATTATGCATTTTTAAGCCAAGATATCCACTCACCATTACCATCATCCATATACACGTTACTTCACTTCATACTCCCGAGATATACTCAGCATGGTTTTCTCTTTGAAAACATTAAACAAGTTGCAGCAAATCTGTTGCATTGCTTGTAACTTCGTCTTTATCTTTGGCCAAGATATCTCCATCGTGCAAAAATCACTGAGCTAAAGCTCTCTCCCTTTGCTCCATTCATATATTTCTCTACATCAAAATACAGAACCTATACCGGCTTAGACAACTACTTTCTTCGAGATTTCTCTCCTCTATTTCCATGCATGAATATTCTTGTCCTATTCATTTTATCCATGTCTACCATACTCAAATCTACATCACATCACATCATATAACAAATATCATCATATTCTTAGATTCTTCTTGAGAAATCTCTTCACTTTCCTGACTTGTTTCTACCACACAACAAACGCATAACTATCTCTTCGTGGAAGCAATCTTCTTCCCCTATGACTCCATATGTAACGGTAACAGTAAGTGGTAATCATCATCGTTATTGTCTATTTTTCCCCATTTTCTTTCCAGCCCTTAAAACAGAAATGCAAAAAAGCAATTTTTATGTTCAAAACCTTCTTCACCGCTGAAAAAAATTGTTTTTTCTCTCCCTTAATCTTGGGGTCTTTCTCTCTAATATCACTCCCTTAACCGACGATGCCACTGCGGACACACATTGCTGGAGTCACTATTACCTCCGTCTTCATGATCATCAGTGCTATCCACTAGAATACATCATATACATCATCCTGTAACATTAAAACACTGTCAGCTGATACTGTCATTCTGTCATCATCACTCAGACCAGTAAAAGTAACATTGTCACTACTAGACTGCAAGCGAGTCCCACTTTTCCCTCAGTAAAGACAAGTTTTTAGGATTCCTGTGGACGCGCGGGGATTGGAGCCTAATACGCGGGAAGTGCCGCTGCAAACTGGCCCCCACTCTCCGCGCTCTCGACTGAGTTATGAGGGAAAAGAGGGGCTGTTGAGAGTCTATATCATTGCTAACACCACGTGTTGACCACAAGGCCATCAAGGAGTCAGTCACTCTAGCCACGCTAACATCATTAGTTCATCAAATGTTATTATCTCCTTTATAGGTTCGTCTCCGAGTAGTTCCATTGTCGTCTCGTCGGTTGAGGTATCCACAGTATCGCTGACGTCACAGATCCTCTCGTCGTCCGTCCAACCACTGCCAACCGTCCTGCCAACCAATGCCACACCAAACAATCCTCCTAAGTTACTCAATGACATAGGACGTCTAACAGCAACAGCTGGGAAAGTATTCAGATATAATATTTCTGAAGATGTGTTCCATGATGAAGACGGCAACACTAGAAACCTAAAACTAACACTCAAACGATTTAACGAGGAATTTACTGCAGAAGAACTTGGCGATGATTTTTGGTTGGTATTTGATGCCGATAAACAACTAATGTATGGTTTGCCAATGGAGAAAGATATCCCTAGCGACCCAGAAAGAGGAGTGAAGTTTCTGCTCGCGGCGAAAGACAGTGCAGGCCTGATAGGATACGATGTGTTTGAAATTATGATCAGAAAAACAAGCATGTCGTACACACAATCACTCTCTGTAAGACTGGACAATAATTATACTGCATTTGAACGGAATATTTCTCAGAGACTCGATCTTGTGAGTCGAATAAGTGGATACTACGGTGATTCTGACACCAGCCAAGTCAGAGTGCTGTCCTACAGCCAAGGATCGATTCTCTTTTCATGGACGAATGATTCCCTCCCGACAGACGTGTGCAACACTACCCAAGTGAACTATGTTGCAGAGAGAGTGGTCGGGAAAGATGGAGTTACTCTAACATTCAAAGAATATTTATCTCCTGAATATATCGTTACAAACGCAAATCGTACATTGAGTGGAGTGTGCAATGCAACTACATTTGCACCCCCGGTTGTACCGGATAAAGTAGTTGGCACTGAACCCTCGGGTTTATGGGAGAAGCATGTCCTACCCGGGATCATCGTTGCGATTATTATCATTATAATAGCCGTGATACTTCTACTTCTGTTTCTGCGGCGAAGACGAGCCGAGCCGGCGGATCCCGAAAAACGAACCTACAAGAAGCGGAAGCCCATCATCCTTGAACCGGAAATGGAAATGAAACCTCGCTCTGGGAAACCGCTGATCTTAGAGAACGACGAGCTCAGTCAACCGCCTTCGTACATGTCTGAGATGTCCCTGGATAGAACACCGTATTACGACAGCGATGATTATGATGAAGAGGATTACAAACCCACTCCGTCACGATCGTCACCTGTGTACGAGACACCGCCCCCTGAGTACAATGTACCCCAAGAACCGCTAGAAAAACCCCCTCCGGTTTACAAAATACCACCGACGTTCTACTCCTCGTATACACTACCGCCATGGGAGACAAGCAGTGATGTGTAATATACGGGATTTGTACACCGGTATACGGCTCGTAGAGAGCGGTTTTCGTATGAGTGGGAAACATAAGGTCCCGCTTTACAGTATGTACACGGTACGACATACCGTAACATTAAAATGGCTTTCCATTGCCTTCCAGTAATTCATCCAATCACAATGCGTAGTTACGGTTACGCTAAGATACGTACCGGTACGGCTACATATTTGTCGTATTGTTTGCCACTAATACAAAAACCGCTCTATATAGATCGAATAGACGACTGTAGGTCGTCTTTTCGGGGATTTTTTTCGCTATAACTTTTTGCAGTGATCTTTAATATTCCCCCTGAAATAGTAATATCAAACACTAATCTTATTTTCTTTTCGAGTATTACACACAGTTTCAGGGGGAGAGTAAAATCACTAAATACTCAGCTTATTTTTGTTCAAATTTAAATTAAATATAATAACAGAAGCAAATGATTTTTTTATAATAATTTAACAAGCACACTGCCAGCGAGGTCAAGTTATTTACTTTTCCTTTTGTTAAAGTCTTCTACCTCGCTATGCGCGCGTGCTCCGATTTTAGATTAAAGGGTTACTTTCATAGTTATATTTTTATGGGTAACTCGATCCACAAAACATTTGGAGTGAAATCACTAAACCTGTGAAATAGACATTAGAGCTAACAGTCATGTGATGATATATCACTTCAATAGCGAATGGATTGAACTCAGGATCCCTTGGGAAATGCTTCACTGGAAGGCAAACAAACTCTAAAAAGGCTAGTATCCTAAGATCGAAAGCGTGTTATGAGGGTAT
Organism: Anthopleura xanthogrammica; assembly: GCA_964019055.1. Lineage (NCBI taxonomy): Eukaryota > Metazoa > Cnidaria > Anthozoa > Actiniaria > Actiniidae > Anthopleura > Anthopleura xanthogrammica. The sequence continues at coordinate 11,394,958 of OZ025213.1, forward strand.
AACAGCATTTTGAAAAAGGCTTTGCCCATGGCATTAGAAATTAAATGACATTTTTTATGAATAAATTAAATAGGATTTTTTTTGCTCTTCAGTCAGTCACGTGATTATTAGCTGCAAAGGGCCTATTCCATTGTTTTCTTTTGTGTCTATGTATTATTCAAGGTTTAGTGATTTCACTCTAGTTCTAAAAACGTCGATCGTTTTTGATTAAATCTTAAGGGAAATTAATAACGTTTTATTCTTACACGATCCGTCCAGTTCTAATCGTGTTGCATTCGTCTTGCTTCTGTATCAACTCAAATTTGTTGTAATTTTGATTAATTACCGCGGAAGAATTAGCCCTGGGTCGTAAAGATATAAAAATACGTTCTTTTAAGAAATAGAAAATGGTTTTAATAAATCTTTTAGTAGAGCGATCTAATTAAACCCATGAAGCAAAACAACAAAAATCCAATAGAAATAGTGTCTACTAAAGTCTGTTAGACTTATATCTATTTATGGGTTAAATAAAATAACCAACTCTGGCTGCAGCCTTGGGAGGACATACTGCCGTTCCTAGGTTGAGGAAAAAACTGGGTCGAGTTGATATCGCATTGCATTGTGGAACTGTTTTAGTGGACGAAATTTGCCTTGGAAATGTCCCACAATGCACTGCAACGCCAACTCAACCCAGTTTTTTCCTAAACCTCGGAACGGTTAACTACGATATGGCTTCCAGCGTAAAAAACCACCGTAGTGGTGTCACACTATTTTACGATTTTATAATCAAAGATATATAATGTACATAGTTTTGAAAGCTTTGTAAATCGTAGAAAATATTCCAATTTAGAAATAGTATATTAAAATAGTCAAACGATGAACAGTATTGTGATCTGATAACAATTACTCCTCCCTCCCTAAAGGTGTGTAATACGGGCAACAAGTTCGTGCAACTTGTCGTGCAACATTCTTGCGTTGCAAATTAATTGTAGAGCGAATGTTGCTCGTGTTACCCTCTGTATAACAAAAAAATTATTGCTAGACTTTGTTGCACAAAGTAGAAGCTCTTTCTACTCTCTGTAACAAAGAAAATTAGTTGAGCGCGGGGTGGTAATACGAGCAACATTCGCTCTGCAACTTGCAATGTTGCGCGACAAGTTGCACGCGATGTTATTGCTCGTTAATGCGAAATATACCACATATATCATATACCACCAACATGGCGGCGATGACATAACGTGCAAAAGGAGAATTAAAGTGACTATGACACATCTGACAATATTCTCAGTATAGATTCTACACGAGGTGAGCTGTTGTGTGGCCAAATAAAATTATACAGTTTAAGTGATGCGTCTTGAAGTTATAAAGGTTTTTCCATGCCATATGCTATTAAAGTGCCTATGATACATCTGACAATATTCTCAGTATAGATTCTACATGAGGTGAGCTGCTGTGTGGCCAAAAATAATTATACAGTTCGAGTGATGCATCTTGAAGTTATAAAGGTTTTTCCATGCCATATGCTAATGACCGTGACGTCAAGGAGTCATTTATGTTTATTATCTACCACTCTATCGGAGTTATTAAAAACTGAAAAAACCAGGATATTAAAAAACGTGTTTATTTAAATAGAAACGCAGATATTAAAATATATTTTCTCTTTATAACAATAACATATGTACAATACCTATTTTTCAACGTAGAAACATTTTGTACAAAATAGAAAGCATTTTTGTAATAAAATCTTTTCGTATAATAAATTTTGAAAACTATTAATACCAAATGAGTTTATAATGAAGTAGTTGAAATAATTCAACAATCATTTATCATCATAGATTTTCTAATTTTAGGGAATTGAATTAATCAATTAATTAATTAATCAATTAATTAATTAATTAATCAATCAATGTGTTGTATAGTCAACAACTTCACAATAATTACTTACTGAAAGGTGTATACAATAGGTGGATGGCATGCAACATTTATTTCGAAAGCACAAAGACTTTTAATTCTTAAAAGGTCCCAAAACGTGCGCTGTGGCACACCCTACAAATTAACAGTGAATGGAATGTATTGTATATTTCTTTACGAAGGTTTGTCGTGGTTTGAAAGGGCATATTTCTAATTCTTAAAAGGTCCCAAAACGTATTGTGGCACACCCTACAAATTCACTGTGAATGAAAGATTTCTTTACAAAGAGTTGTTGTGGATGTCTCGTGTTGCAGTTCGTGTAAAGAAGTACAGTGGTCGTTCAGTTAAATGCTGTAAAGTAAAATAAAAACGTACTTAGTACAAGGATCTATTTTCTATGTAGACATTTATTTCTGGATATGTTTACAAAAGTGGCATATTATCAAAATGAAAAAGAAAAACAACTTACAAATTGGATTCTTAGAAAAAGTTTTACATTTAACTGTCAGAACCTTCAACTTTGTCTACCCCTAAAATATTCTCTGGGCTGATCTAAGTTATGGCTCACCTGACTCAAAATCTAATTGGATTCGACACACACAGCACTGGAAATGAGGTGGCAAAAATCCAGGCAAGCACTTTGTTAGATAAGACCTTACCCATGATCCACAGATTTTTTCCTACACTCTGTATGGCTAGTAAAGAATGGCCGGCCCCTCAATCACCCCCTTCCTGGGGTACGAGATCGGACAAGGGGATCCTGAATGCAGAGTAATTGGACTATAAAGCTAACCCCAGAATAACGAAAGGGTGTGGTCAAAATGCTTCTTAACTTTCTCGTGCTTATGTAATACATAGTATTTATAATAAAAAATAAAAAACCAGAGTTTATCAATGTGCTCTATGATCAGAATTCAGGGGAGAACGCCCATTTACTGGAGATTTCCTAAGCTGACAAGATGGACTTCCTAGAGATTTCATACTTTCCACTCTAATAGAGTTTTTCTCTTTCAACTTACTGCTTGGTATCGTCCCCTTGTAGTTGTTGTTGTTGTGCCTGTCGTTACCATGGTAACTAGTACGTTTCTCATACAGTGCTTCAGAGTACTGTGCCTCCTTAAAGTTAGGCAAACCATTCTTATCCATGGTTTTTGTGGTGTCATATGTTCGATGGTTGTCTGTCCATCTTGGCATCACCCTTTCGTTGTGTACTCGAAGACGTGGTTCGTAACTTCTGGATCTTTCGTACTGCCTTTGCTTAGCAACGTTACCTTGGATCCCAAGACAGTCTTCCTTGGACTTGTCGTTCCCTCCTTTGGCCCCCATGTCGTTCATAAGATTTGTTTTGACATTATTTATTGATGAAAGGATTTCAAGTCTCTTTTCTTTCATGTTGCTGTTGTCATTGTAGTTGGTACATCGAGAGACCATGTTACCGGATAATGACCTGGACAGGTGACTGTGCTGATGATGCGATTCATGTGAAGGTTCATTTGGAATGTGAGTTGCTATGGCAGGCATACTTGATGGTTCATTTGCTTCTTCATCTTTAGGAACAAACACAAAAGTATTAAAAAATCTACTAGCAATATGGAACAGCATTGTTTGAATATGTCGTTACCTTCAGGAGAGTCTATTGTATCGTACTGTAGGGTATCTTGTCTGGTTCCTTCTGCTGTGTACTCAGATCCATCTTTTGTATATTTACTGGAAGACAGTAACCGCCGAGTCTTTGCCTCTCTAGGAAACACATGCAACACATCAATGACCAAGTATGTTAGATCATGATGATTATGATACATGTTGGTGATGATACATGATGATGATGATACAAGATGATTCATGATGATACAGGATACATGCTGATGGTGATGGCAATGATGATACATGATGATGGTGATGTTGATGATGGCACATGATGATGATGAAACAAGATGATGAAACAGGATGATGATACATGACGGTGATGTTACGTGATGATGATGATACATGATAATCCACTTACCCAGCAAACAGATGAAGCCATTCATTCACATCCATGAAGCCAATCTACAAGAAGTAAAGTCAACTCATTAAAAAAGCAATTCCAAAATGCATTCATTTTTGTAGCCACCTACGATGGTGAAAGATCGTGTCGCCTTGCATGGCCATGATACGAAAACACAACATTCATCTAAACATTCACAGCTAATACTACTGCAACATTAACAATTACTAACATCGGCATGGTTAAAGTACCAAAGAAAAACTCTACTCACCCCTCTATTATAAAACCAAGACACTTCTACAGTCTGCTTATTCAAGTCTGTAACAAAAATACACAGTTGCACATTAGAGATAAGTGCCATAATGAATGATATAAGGACTGAGTCCTGTTGTCCCTAACCTAGTGTTTATGAGCACAAACAAAGAAGAGATCATCAATATAATCGAGTCCTTATCTTGGACCATCGTTTTGACTTTGCCACTAAGAATGGGTACAACCCCTCTTAGTTGTAGATTGCAGAGAGGCTACTCAAGCCAGTTGCTAGTTGGCTAATTCACGCTCAGTTACGTAATCTTGATACTTTTACTAATGTGTTACAAATTGATGGGGTTTAGTAAGGTACCTGACAGAAGAATGAAGTGTCTGTACGTCGGCATCAGTTCTAGTTGTTGTTTTAGTGCTGTATCCAAGTATCTTTGGACAGGTGACAAGTTCTCAAGTACATAATCCTGGAAGACAAAACAAAAGGTATTTGAATTAAATGTTGAAGAATCTGGTAATATTCATGGAATATAAAAAAATAGTCATCAATTTCCTACTATTGCGGCAGTCAGTGAATTAGTAAGAGACAAAAATTAAAGCACGATATGTAACAGATCATGGAACAGCATGGTTATGGTATGGTTATGGTATAGCATGGTATAGCATGGACAACACCACTTCATAAACAAGATCATGATGAATGAAATCACTACTCATCCACACAAGCTCAACCATGGCACTGTCACGGTCACTGCACATCCAAATTTAGGATTGTTGAACAAAATTTGTTCAGAAATATTCTGTTACCTTGTTGATGATATTCACAAATCTTTCGTTCCTGTATTTCCTCAGAAGGTCAAGAACAAATGCATCTCTCCATGTCAAAGGTCTTAAACAGGACAAAAAATAGGTCTTATGTCAGTAGAACACTAGCAAAGCCTGCATAGTGGCTCAGTGGGGCTTGGGCAAATGTGAACTCTCTTGCACCAAAGGCTGTTGCACGCACAGTCTTTTAACTCATTCACAAAATAAAATACTAAGGTAAAACTAAAATATAAATACCTTTGAGCTCCTAATTTCTTGTAAGCGATGTAGCGAATATTCATCACCCAGAAGAATTTTTGATGGATGGCATTCTGTTCTGCCATGAAACCAAGCAATGCCTCCAGTAAAGCTGAAAAATGAGAATGAAGGGAAAATGGATGAGAAAAATAATTGGATGAGATGGAAAGAATAGGAGAAAAGAGTGCAGAATTAAGTATGAGTAGACCTCATTCTCTTATTGTGCCAAGTACTAGAAAAGGCTCAACCACCACACAGAGGTATTAAATCAAAAACAGAAGAAAAAAATACCTGGATCAACATTTCTTAGGATGGCATCATCTGGGATGAGAACACCACCGTACTGGAATATAGCAGCATATGCTTTTGTCTTCTTACTTACATCTAGAAAATTAATGCAAGGGGTTAGAAAAAAAGGTTAAAGGTAAAGGTAATTTATTTTACTTCAATCACGCAGGGAGTGGATGCTGAATTCTCCTGAGCCAGAGGCTCCAGTATGTACACTCAAAGGTGCACCTTTTACCACCTTAAAACTATCAGTGGTCCTCATTACAGCTAAAGGTACACAGAACAAAGAGAAGTTGAAACAGATATGAAGATCCTGAAGATTGAACCATGGACCTCTAGCTCCGAAGGCTGCACACTAACCAACTGTGCTATGCCTGCTTCTTTAGCATTGTAGAGCATGACAGTCGGCTGTGTGTGTATTAATAATAAAAAGGATTTTGGGGACTAAGGACAGGGTTGCCAAGAAAGATTGATGTATCTAGTAACAAAATGCAAGGCCTTGAACCACACCCTGAATTCCTTTCCATTTATGTGTTTTTCCCTTTCATATCCCATACATCTTTGATCATTCATCCTACTCTGGTTGTCACACCTTGTAGTTTGTTTTCCCATTCCCTTGCGCTATTTTTCCTATTTATTTTACAGAATTTTTTTCCATTGATATTAAACCCACCTTCAACAGTATTGAACAAAGCAAACTTGACTGTTGCACAGAGTTTCATCTTGACAAGGTTTCTGATCCTTCAAGAGATAAAAATGTGGAATTATTTTACATCATGATACAGAGAGTGTTTACTGATTATCCCTAGGCTAATGTTTATCTATACAACTAACTGCACAATCACTACCATTACATTTAATATTCTAATTACACAACTCTCATTTTACATGAGAAGCACGGGTAGTGTAGAGGTGAGAGCGCTTGCCTCTCACCAAGGCGACACAAGTTCAAGCCCCGCTGGGCTCGGTGTCATATGTGAGTAGAGTTGTTGGTTGGTTCTCTCCTGTGCTTTGAGGGTTTTTCTGTGTTCTCCGGTTTTTCCTCCCTCCTCAAAAATAAATTTCTAAATTCCAATTGGAATGCAGTGGAGTAAGAGCCACTCGGTGGATTCCACTGTTAATTCTCATTTATTTTTATTCATGATTCTTGCAGGGGGAGGAAAACCAGAGAACCTGGATAAAATCCCTCATGACAAGGGAGAGAACACCACACCAAAAAACTCTATTAACATGTAATGTCTGCAGGAATCAAACTCACAACCGGACACGTAAGGCTCACAGTGGCGAAAGGTGAATGTTTTAACGCTATGCCATCCCTGTTATCCAATCATAAAAATAATTAGTTTATGGTGCTGGACTGTTTAACAAACCTGTGTATGGATTGCCTGTTCTTTCGGCGTACTAGAACTCTCAATTCTCCTGTCATGGACTTGAGATTGGTTTGATCACTGACATCAAGGAACTGTGCGCCAGTCTTGAGCATGTAATGCTGAGAACATAAAGTAATGATTGTCAATGAAATTATCATTGCCTCTAAGTATTGTCGTTCTTGATCACTTTACCTTAACTGCTTCACATTCAGAATCATTATCAGGATTGTACACGTAGAAGCATGACTGTTTCTTTGGGAATGGTTTGACTACTCTCCTGTGATCTAAAATGAGTGAGCATAAAGCAATCAACCATCCAAGTTAACAAGTTAGTTAGATTAGGTTGAATGATCAAAAATCATGCATGACTGTCATGGAGATGTTGATACATGATGATGATGATGATACATGATGATGATGATACATGATGATGATGATACATGATGATGATGTTACATGATGATGATGATGATACATGATGATGATGATGATACATAATGATGTTACATGATGATGATACTTGATGATACATGATGATACATGATGATACATGATGATACATGATACATGATGATGATACATGATTATGATGATGATACACAATGATGATGTTACATGATGATGATGATGATGATACTTGATGATACATGATACATGATGATACATGATGATGATACATGATGATGATACATGATGATGATGATGATACATAATGATGATGTTACATGATGATGATACTTGATGTTACATGATGATGATACTTGATGATACATGATGATGATGATACATGATGATGATGATACATGATGATGATACATGGTGATGATACATGATGATATGTGATGATGACACATAATGATGATGATCATGATGTATGATGATGATACATGATGATTTGATGATATTGGATTACCTCCAGGTCTCTTTTTTCTTCTAGCTTCTTTAACATTCCTTTCTGTACTGCCCTCATCACCGGTGGCCACTTTATAACTAGTCTCCTTCTCTCGACTGTTAACTTCTGTTCCAGAACCATTGTTTGAGCCTTTAATCAATCGAGGATCACGAATAACTGCCAAACTATTCCCCCTTGAATCTCTACCATCTGCATTAAAAGCCGCTCCTCCATCGCTAGACGTCTGTGAGACATAATACTTTGCCAACTCAAAAAGGTCCTCTAGAGGGAAATCTCTAATACCATCAAAGACAGCCTGATCAAGTGCTAGTGTTGTCGCTGAGATGTTATTTTCTACAATGTCCTCTATGTATTTGTGCTGTTCTTTGTCATAATATTCTGGTGTATCAACACCGTCGTGTTCAAATGACTCTCCATCAGAACCATAGCTGGGTTCAACATTTTCAAAGGTATTCCTAGGCTGACGATCTAGACCACTGTTTTCATCTTCTGAGAAGTAAGCTTGCTGCTCTTCGTCTTGGTAAACATCAACATGAAATCGGGAATCTTTCTCTTCCTCGATACCTGGAGGGAACAACTCCTGGTTGTTTTGATAACCTTGCCTGTATTTAATACCATGTTCAATATCATTGCCAGAAGCCTCATAGTAATCACCGTATTGATCTTCACTGATTGGTGTTCTCTCTGGAGAATAGCAAGAAGGGCAATCATCAATTTCATTAGGTGAAGGCGACCTTTGGTCATATTCATCATCTGCTGAGATGCCCCTCTGGTATGTTGAATATAGTGACCTTCTACCACCAGTGGTAGGATGTAATCTCTCTCCCCTTTGATCTGGTGAATATGGTGAGCGCCTTTCGGTATTTTCAAGAGATGACCTCTGTCCATAACTATCATCAGCGACTCCCCTACGATTTGGTGAATATTGTGAACGCCTTTCATTATTTTCAAGAGATGACCTCTGTCCAAAGCTATCATCAGTGACTCCCCTTCGATCTGGAGAATATTTTGAATGCCTTTCATTATTTTCAAGAGATGACCTCTGTCCATAACTATCATCAGTGACTCCCCTACGATCTGGTGAATATGGTGAGCGCCTTTCATTATTAACACGAGGTAACTTTTGTCCATAGTTTTTGTCACAATTACCCCTTCGGTCTGGAGAATATGAACGCTTTTCACTAATCTCAAGAGATGATCTCTGTCCATTACCATCACCTGAGACACTCCTCCGGCTTATAGGATAATGTGAATGTCTGTCATTACTGATATGAGGAGAACATGACCCCCTCCTGTACTCATCATTGGTAGTCCTACTCTTCTTTGGAGAGTATTGTGAGGTTCGACTATTCTTGGTAAGGGGTGATCTCGGCCTGAACCTGCCATCAATGATCTTACTCTCCTCTCGTGAGTACTGTGAGGGTTGTTCATCATCGCTAATAGTCCCTCTCTGTCTGTAACCATCGTCATTTATCTCTCTCCTTTCAGGAAAATCATAGGTTCGATCATTGTTTGTGAGCAATCTTATACTATAATCATTATCAAGGATTCCCCTCTGGTCTGATGAAAACAGACCAGATCTTTCAGCGATGTATAGGGGTGAACCATGCCTTTCGCTGGTAGAGTAACTATCTGTTCTGTCACTAGTGTAATGTTTTTCATTAGAACCCAATTCTTCAACAGAGTCAATGCTACGAGGCGAGTCAATATCCTTGTAAGGACTCCTCAAAGCATAAAACAGTTCATGATCTCCTTGATCATTGTATTTGTCGGATGTACGTGAATACCTATCTGGATAGATATCACTCAAGTCTCTTAAATTATCATAATTATTATCTGTATAAGGTGCACTGTGATTGGACGCCCTAAGGGAGTGTTCGTCACGATCCATTGATCTATAATAGTCAGGATTAGTTTGTTGATTCCTGTCTTTGTAACTAGTATTATCATAGTCAAAGCCAGTACTTGCGCCAGAACTGCTGGGTCTTCTTTGACCATAATCTGTTATAAGCAATAAACACAACGTAAGAAAAATATGTTGATGTACATATATAAAATGTGTACAATAGAGGATCATGGGAAGAGGAATAAATCAAATGGAATGATTTTTTGAAAACTCACACCTCATAATTAACAAATAGAAAACGTGCGCCATGTTTACATAGCCTGATATAAACACGAGGGAAGTTTGGGAGAAGTCGAGAGCATTGAATTCAGCAATTCATGAATCACTGCCGATGCCAATATCCCGAATCACCTAAGATTTTTTCTAGTATTACGAATACCGCACTATTATTTAACCATTTTGCGAATACCCTTCCAGACCCTGAAGATAGTGTCTTCCTCTACAAGTACTACACCTGCCTTCACCCCGAGATTTCTTGACCACTGGCTTCTCACGTTCATAGCGTACTGCACTAACATCATGATCGTCACTACACCCACGGTAAGGAGATGAAGGGGCTGACCAGGTACCTCTGCCATTCCCATACGTGCTTTCTTGAATAGTCTCTTGCTGTATTGGTTCAAAACGTTTGTCATCTGTAAAACAAGATTGAAGAATAACGATTCTGTTAACTTTCAAAAGAGACCAGCCCTTGACAGAAATCTGAATAAGTGGAAGACTGGTTGAACCAGTTCATAGTATGTTATATGTGAACTGGGAAAAACAAGACCAGTCTTGCTTCGAAATGTTTTCCCATTTGAGACCTTCTCTTGAGAATAGGATTCTTTGTATTAGTTGTATCCATATTCATGTGTCTTCTCATGCACAACCGTTAAACAAAGAAATGATCATCTAGGGAATGACACATGGTCTGAAATGTGGAAACATTTGAAATGTGGAACCATTATGCCCAAGCTGAAAAGATCTAAAAAGATCTGGATGTTGCTTTTTATATCTATGAAGACCCACTTTAAGCTCCATCATATACCAGTTGATAAATCCAACACTTGGGATCGTTGTTATTAGTGAAATATGTCATACTTATGTCCTGTGGTAGAACATCCACACCTTCCTTGGTTGTACATCCTGATGACCAGTATCCAATGTTAGTATGTAGGAAGTCCTCACTAGGTACAGCAGTCTCAGGTGTACCAGGGCTATCAGGCATCACAGAACTGGCAGTCATGTCTACCTCTATTGGGCTGGAGGGGGGTATCAGATGGGTGTGGTAAGGGTCTGTTGCAATATCATCTGGATTGGCGTTACTTGGAAATATATCAGTACACTCTACGTCTGGAAAAAAGGATACAAAAGTCAAAATATGAATTGCAACTGGCAAACCAACTCAAAAGCAATGGAATTTTTTTTGAGTATTTCACCAAGTAAATCATAGTCAATCCTTATATATCATGTTTCCATGGAAACAAACCTCTTGTAATGGTGACTTCTAGCGACCTGCCGTTAATAGGGCTGGTTCTAACAAAGCGATATTTGTTATAAGTTGACTCTTCGTTAGGTACTGCATATTCAAAGCTGACAGAGTCAAGAGAGGATAAGGACATGGCTGAATCACTGTGGGTGGATTCATCATCATGTAACAATGGTTCTGGGATCTCTTGTGCTGGAATAGAAACAAAACGTATTAGTACTTAAATTTCATCTTGATCACCCTGATGCATTGGCATTATTCTCACTCATTATTACTGGTAAATATTCTCAATCTTCAGAACCCATCATCAACATCATGTATCATCATCATGTATCATCATCATGTATCATTATCATCATGTATCATCATCATGTATCATCATCATGTATCATCATCATGTATCATCATCATGTACCATCATCATGTATCATCATCATGTATCATCATCATGTATCATCATCATGTATCATCATCATGTATCATCATCATGTATCATCATCATGTATCATCATCATGTATCATGTATCATCATCATGTATCATCATCATGTATCATCATCATGTATCATCATCATGTATCATCATCATGTATCATCATCATGTATCATCATCATGTATCATCATCATGTATCATCATCATGTATCATCATCATGTATCATCATCATCATGCATCATCATCATCATCATCCCATCATACTTCTTACCTTGTTCCTTGTCTAACTTTCTCCTTTTCCATTCTCTATCCCAGTCGTCATGATCATCTCTGTAACCTCTTCGTGTATCTATACTACCATCTTTCTTAGATCCAATGCTCACAGTACGCCTGGTAGAGTTTCTTTCTTTAGAATACCTATCATAATGATGGGTTGACTCTAATCCATCACGAGAAGATGGCCTTGAAATATCTTTTGATCTTGGTGAAGATTTGTGATCTCTATATCCATCATTATTTTTATGATTTTCTGTTATATATCCATCTGAAAATATAGAAATTTTGAATTTATGAAAATTCTTTCTTTCATCAAATATTAATCCTAATAACCTGTGGGCTAAAGTTAGTCAGGGTTACTCGCAGTTTAATTGGAATTTAGCATGTTTTGCCAAGGGAGGAAAACCAGAGAACCCAGATAAAAACCCTTTAATCAAGGGAGACCTAACAAACTCTGTCCAAATATGATATCAAGTCTAGAAATTGAACCAGAGACCCTAAAGGCACGATTACACGGTGCAATTTTCTCTGCAACTTGTCTTGCAATGGCGTTGCAACACAAGTTGCACGAAGCATTGCACCGTGTAACCTACAGTGCAATTTGAAAAATGTTGCGAGACAAGTTGCAGCAATCGTTGCAAAAAGTAGAATTCATTTCTACTTTCGGCAACGATTGCGTCTCCATTGCACCATGTAAACACTCTTGCAACTTGTCTCACAAAGCCGTTGCGAGACAAGTTGCAGAGAAAATTGCACCGTGTAATCGTGCCTTAAGCTTACAATATAGAGTCATCAATAACTAAAGCTTCTCACTATTTACCTGAATCCATAGGCAGTTCTGTGTCAGATATATCACTAGTCATGTCATCCCATTTATTCTCATTTACTCTAGCATTACTCCTTTTTATAGTCACTTTTCGTTTTCTAGTTGGTGAGATTTTCTTTCTTTCTTCAACAGACCTTTCTTTTCTGGGTGTGGTCTCCCTAGAGCGGCTCTTGGACCTCCTTCCCGAATCGTTTGAACCTCTCGATTCAGGGCGATATCTAGAAGGCTCTGATTTTGACAAAGGAGATGGCTGGTGACCTCTTTTTTGACATGATAGTAAATTATCCACCACTTCGAGGCCATTTTTAAGTTCAGGGGTATGAGGACTTGAAGATGCAGAATCTGCCTTCAATGATCCTTTATCAGGTGTTCCAACACTTGACTTCCTGTCAACCAACAGATCTTTAACTGGTTGTTTATGACAGGTATTCCTCTCGTGTACATTTCTTCCATCCTTTTCATTCACATATTTATCCACTTTTGCAGAACTTCTGCCTTTTACAACATATTCTTCGGCTATATTTTCCTTCTTTGAAGATTCTTTTGTCTCCCTAGAAGCATAATCGGCCTGAACCAGCCTATCCATTGCTGATAATTCATCTTCCCCTGCTTGTTTCAGACCTTTTTCGGTCTCTACCCCAAGAGTTCTAGTTATTCCAGATTGATAATCAGGACAATGATCGTCATTATTGTTGTCATCTTCAGATGTAGTATTCTTCAAAACATCTCTATTTTGCAGCAGAATATTCTTGATTTTTTGAATGGCTCGAGAACTATTTTTCTCAGCTTCTGTTAATGGTCTGTTAATTACCACATCATAATCTGGAATTTCTGGAATGTCCGAGTCAAGTATATCACTCTGCACAGCACATTTATCCAGGGAATCATAATTATTACTGCCTGGTGGAGATAGAGCAACTTTGGGAGAATCTTCTCTTGAATATGATGGTCTTGTTTGTACTTCTTGATCATGATCCCTGTTTCCACTTCCTGTGGTATAGGACTTGCTGTTGCTTATTGAAATAGGCGTAATGGTAGTCCTAGTGGGTGTGCCGCCAGAAGAGGACGAGATTGTTATTGGTGAACTTGGGTGCATTTGATTCCAAGCCGTGACACTCCGAGTGGTAATAATATTGTCTTTCAAGTACGAATCACTGGTACAAATAGACTGATTCATAAAAGAAACCTTCTCCCTCATCAACTGAAACGAGGGGCTCCCTGGGGGTTCAAGTCCTGGTATCAGCATTTCTCGCCGCTTGACTGCTGGGGGAGAAACAGGAGACGTAACCAGTGGGACATCAGTAGCTGAAGATGGCTCAGATGTGGTTGTCTTGGATACCTGTGTATTCCCAACGGCACTGGATGAAGGTAAGCGAGTACTTAAAAATGGACTAACAGGAGGAGGAGGTGGTGGGGGTATTGGTGGAGGTAACAAAGGTGGTATACTAGGCAAAGAAGATGGTTTATCAGGATTATTATCCTGAGATGATGATGACGATGATTTTCTTCGTAATCTTGGATCCACTAGTTCTGAAGATCTTGTGATAACAGTACTCTTCCCTTGTTTGTCATGGTGCTGAAACTCTTTGATGAGGTTCTGAACAGATAAGAAGTTTATTTCAAATTTTGTATTCTCAGATCGCGAGCTAGACACGGATGTATTCTCCAGAGATGGCACTCCAAGACCTTCATTCCTTCCTAAATCTTGATTATCAGGAATTGGTTCCACGCTTGAAACTTGTTCAACATTCATATCTTGATCTGCATTAGAAATATTTTTTGAAGGTAAACTCTCTTTCTCATTCCTGCTTGTTTTCATTGATTCATTTTTATGTGAAACCGCTTCTGATGGTAAACTCTGCTTGTCCAATTTCTTTGGGCTTACCCACTTGTATCGAGATTTCCTAGATAGAGTATTGCTACTGGAGGTAGACTCCTGTTTTTCCACATTTGAAGGCCTTTCCTTTATAACAGAACTAAAGAAACTGTCAACCCATTTCTGAGCATCTTTCTGATACTGCACACGTTTTTCATGTGAAGCCCCATCAGGTGGAAGAGACAACCTTGGCTCTGTACTACTTCTCCTCCCTTCAAGAACACTTTTTGCTTTATCTGTGATATTTTTCCCATCTTCTAGGGATATCCTCCTACTCAATAGTGGTGTTAGTTTATCTTGTTTTGCTTTTCCATCCATTTTTTCCTGTCTGTTTTCATATTTCTTCTTGAAGATTTCTTGGACTTGACTTTTGATGACGGCTTCATTTAATGAATCGTCATCAGTTCCAGCATCTTGCTCTTGTTCTTGATCATTTGGCACTGTATTTGTGAGAGAGAAAAAGTTATAACAACAACTTCTCAAGGTGAGATACCTAGTGATGGTGGGAGTGCTTGCCTCTAGGATTAATTCTCAAACTCAGGGTAATAACAGTAAAAACCCGCATGTAAGAACCTACTTTTTTCAGAGTTTGGCAAAACAGGTTCTTGTATTATGGGGTACTTATTGTAGGTTCTTAATTTCTATGGAGTAGACATTGTTGTTGATTATCAGAAAATAGTATAAAATGTGGTTTGTTCTTCATTATGAATACTTATTCATGTATTCATACAGTAACAGTTCACATTTAACATACATTATGCATTTTGAGTTTCATTGTCAAATTTTCTGATCTCTAAAGACAACCTTTTTGGTAAAATATATATTAATAATATAATTTAACCCCACATATAAGAACCTGTTGGAATTTGTTTGGCTAAACAGGTTCTTATATTTTGGGGTATTAAAAAAGCAAATTTCTGCCAGAAGGTTCTTAAATCCCTAGGTTCTTACACACGGGTTTTTACTGTATCTGAGAAGTGTTGTTTTTCCCCTGGGATTAGGGAGTTTTCTTCTGATTCTCAAGTTTTCATCTCTCTACAAAGAAGAACTACTTTGAAGAATTATTGTAAGTCTAAAACCCCATTTCTAACAGTGCAAAAGACACAGAATCTTTTCATGCAGAGTTTAACTATTGGGTCTGTCCCCCTTCCCCCCGGGATATATTACAGCTGTACATACAATAGGTAACCCATTGAAGTAGAGATCCTTTAGTGTTAGTGTTACTTGCTGGAGATACAAAATAGATGTAGTCTCTTGAAGACCAGCTTAATGCAAACTAACCTTGAGGATTAGGAAGTCGTCTAACATGCCTGACTTGAACCAACACATGAAGAGCCAATGGACTTTTTTTATCTGTTATACCTTTGAAAAGAAAAAGAACCTTAACATGAAATGTTTCTATTCTATCTTATTCAATGCAATATATTGCTGGGTTCAATAAGCTGTAAAAATTCTTTGAATCGCATCATCTGTTCCAAATGGTGATCAAACACTGATCACAACATGCTAGCAACCAAAAAAAATTCATGGTTCAGACTCAGACAATAGTGAACCAATCACTGTTGCAGCAGTTTTCCCAGTGGAATTAAAATATTGTCCCACAAATAACTACACAGTATCTGTTTTAAAGACTCAGTACTACAAGGAGTAAGAGGCAATATTATTTTATTTTCACAGGAAATTAAATAATGGAAAGAATCTATAATCAATTTTCCATGTTCAGAGTTTTCAATTCCAAGATATTCTAGCTAAATTGTTGAGCTTGTAGGACATGGCAACGGTAACTAAGGGGAGTCGGAGCCATGAATTCTATTAAAAATTTGTGATTCAGCTGATAAACATTCCACAGGTGACAGGAAACGATGTCAAGTGAATCCTGTCAATTAAAATTCTTACCAATGTCGTTTGACAGCTTTGATGTTGGTATCAGATACAGGTAAACAGGACCTTTAAAGTATTGGTACTCGATTACCCCAGCCTGGAACATCAATCAGTTAACTCCATCAGAACATAAAACTTATTCACTGACTCAACACAATTTGTAACTGCACAATCAAGTTGGAACAAAATCGCAATCATGTCAACCAGCCATTAAGCATAATAAACATCAGAAATAGCAGTTTTTCCATGCTCAATTTAGTATAGATTTCTAGGTAGCTGGAAGCACGTTCAGCTGATAAAATCGATCTTATCAGCCGGAAGTGCTCCTAGCTGCCTTGAAACATAGTCCATTCTGCATAGAAACATGCAAATTTAACGGTTGTAATGATTGCAACAAAGGGCGCCATTAAATGCTCAATCTGAATCCGCTATGTCAAGATGAGAAGGTATATGGAACTCACTTACCATTTCAGTTTCCACAAAATGTGAAACCAGTTCATCAAATTTCGCCTGGACTTGATTAACTACTCTAACTTCATAATATATGAATTTTCTTCCATGGTTCAGTTCTAAAAAGGAAGAAAAGTATAATGTTGATGTTGGCAATTATTAAAGATTGAGCATGATATAAATCCAAGTTAGGGTCACAAAATACCAAACATAGGATACACATAGGATACTCTAGTTGTATGGTTACACAATAGCAGATATCAGAGTTACACTCCATTGCCTTCAAACAATTCTTTCAAGTCGAGGCATTATGGACAACAATACAGTAAATGTATAGAAACTGACCCAAATGCCATGACTTAAATCAACTGTTTGAAGACAATGGAGTTTAACTCTGATATCTGCTATTGCAACAGAGAGTTGGAATGAAAGTGCATACAGCACTGTCATGGTACTAAATTGACAACATCATTTGAACCAATCATAGCACTTTAAATCACTTAGCCAAGGAAAATACTCAGACATGGTACCATTATGGTCACGTCCTGTCACGACTACAACAAGAGGGTTGGTACGAAAGTGCATAGCACTGTCGTGGTAATGAATTGACAAACATTATTTGAACCAATCACAGAGCTAGACCATTTATCAACCAATGAAAATGGTCAAATCATGGTCACATTTAATACGGCAAGTCATCTACAGTAGTACCTACCTATGCAGACCCCTGATGATGCTGGCTTGCCATTCCTAAAAACTGGACACTTCAGCAAAGATCTCAAGTCATCATGAGAAACCTTCTGACTGATGTCGAAATGATCTCTTCAACCAAACAAAGAAAAAAGTTGATTTACAAGGGTTCATTTGATATACAAAATAGCCTGTTATAGCAACTACTATACCCTTTTCTGAGAAGGGGAGACTCAAGAGAATGGATTGGGTAGCTAGCCACCTTCATTTGTTTATGTAGTTTATTTGTTGATTCGTATTAATTAGAAATATATATTTTCAGCATGGGTTTATGTTTTCCTATTCTAGACCATGTGTCATTCTCTTGATAAGATTCTTTGCTTAATGGTCGTGCAAGGCACATGAATATGGATACAATAAAACAAAGAATCAAATCTTTTTGTCAAGGAAATGAAACAGTCTGAAATGGGAAACACTACATCCAAGCCAAAAAGGTCCAATTGCCAGAAGGCAGCACTGCTGAGCAAGAGTAACAACAGAATAGGAGATCCCCTTCTAGGTTACACTGTATTAAAATAAGAAAATAAAGAGTAACATCAATCTAAAGTGGAGAACCTATATAGTCATTCTATAGGTAACAGCTACCTCCTTTGAAATCATCCCCAATCAGGGACACGTCTAAGCACAGAGAATTCAAAACTACATGTAAACTTACACATTAACAGGGAGAGGATGCTTCTTCCGTGAGTAGCTAAGGAAATCAACATAAGCAAGCTGCTTTTTATTGATAGCAAGTACACCTGACCATGAGACATTTGCATTTGAGATGATATCATCTTTGCTCTCTGAAAAAGATAATCAACCAATTGAAATTTAACACAAGTTTTAATGCATTATAATAATAATAATAATAATAATAATAATAATAATAATAATATTATAATACTTGGAACATACAGTATGCAAGGTCTGTGGAGCATCCTAAAAAGTGAGGCAGCTTACTGAGACTTGAGAATTTAATAGAGGATATTAGCAAAAAATAAAGGGGACTATGGCTTCTCCAGCCCCTCTCTTTCCACAGTCCCTGCTATACAGTACACCCATTTTATGACATACCTATTCTATTTGGTGAAGACAGGATATTTTCATCTGCGCTCAAAGGAAAATCATATCCAGTGACTACAGCTTTCTTGCCCTTAAAGAAACAAAATATTCTATCAGAAAAATGTCCGTTTTCTCAAACTCTCAAACAAAGTCTGTGCTGATCTAGGTCAGGTCATACAAATGTACATCATGGACAACTCACAGATCAAACTGCAATTTTGATTGTCCAAGATACATTTACAACAAATACTATGCTTCTCAATCAAATTTAGCATGACAGAAGTTCTGTCACGAAGTTTTGTCAGTGAAATGCACGTTGTCAGGTGCAATATCATTGATAATTAAACCCACGCTTTACTGCCAGTGGCACCAGTATTATCCTTGCTTCCTATTAATCAAAATACTTTTGAAATTGACAACATGCACATTTCACCGACAAAACTTTGTGACAAAATTTCTTTCTCAAACTCTTGCCAAACTCAACTGAGAAGGATATTATAAGAATATATCAAGCAAATGAATAAAAAGCTAGAGTAAATCTCTTGACCTATTGTTTTACCTCAGATTTGTCATCTAGTTTGGTTTGCTGTCTCTCTGAATTGAGGATGCTGAAGGTCAACACGGCATATGGCAATACTTGTCTTGGGTGCTCGACATGAAAGTTATCACTATTCTCATCAATCTCATAAAAATATAACTGAAAGGGAAGAAAAACAATTTATATCTACCATAGCACTTGTAAAGCTAGCACAGAACTTTGAATCTTTATACAGCTCATATAGGTTAGGGCTATAACAAGATCAAAAACTTTGGGGCCCAGGCCTCCCAGGCCCCCCCTCCTGCTACAGGCCTGCATGAAATGTCAACAAACAGCCGAAATTATTGGGGATGGTTGAGCCCCCCCCCCCCCCCCCCCTCTGAACCCCCTAGTTACAACCATGTAGATTAAGGAAGAGATTTAGTACAGCTTTGCCCATATTGTAGTGGCAAGACACGGCTACACAACATAGGCCAACTACAGTGTTTGGAGGGGGAGGTGGGTAATACCAGGACCTGAAGTAAAATCATTAAAAAGCACAGGAAACTGACTGAGTATCAGCACCAAATCAGCACCTACAACCCAGGTTTCCCAGATGTAGCAAAAAAAATCCTGTGCTTTGAGGTTATGGAGAACAATAGAATCACAGGATAATTAACAATTAGTCCTCGAGTCCGAATGGTCTACGAGTCAATAGCCCATGAGGCCGAAGGCCGAATGGGCTATTGACTTGTAGGCCATGAGGGCGAGAGGTCTAATTGTTTTAGTAAAAACCTACTAATCGGTCCAATAAAAGGATGCAAAAAGTTTTGGATTTTGCTTTAAATATATTTTTTGGTTTTCAAAACCGGCGCTTTTCTCTACTAGAGGTCTATCACTAATAGACCCCTAGTAGCTCAGCCAATCACAGGGCTCGATTGGTGATAGACCATTAGTAGGTTTTTTCTAATACATAGTACACCATACCTGTGAGGATTCAAAGACATCAGAATGTGATGCCTTGGAAGACAAAGTTGTTAGTGATTTTGACACATGACAGTCGTGGTGAGGGGTGGGTTGTAGTTCTGGGTTACTGCCACCTATGAATCTGACTTTACCCTGTAAAACAAGAAAAATATACAAAAACATTCTCATCAACACTGATGAAAAAGTACAGTACCTAGACCATCAGCTTGCAAAATACTTCAACTGGTTATAATGAGCAGCTAAGCATCAAACTAAAAAGGTTACCAAAAAGTAGATGGGGAGAGAAGAGAAATTCTTTTGGACGTTATAATTATAAAATCCCTTTATTATTTTTTACCGCTACAGCCACATCCTTTTCTTACAAAGGGAGGTCACGACCACCCTGGGACCCCCAAGATATGCCCCTGTAAAACTTCTTAAGGGGATTAGGGGATTGAGGTTCAACACACAAGTCTACTTCAGTGACTAGGAGGAGGTATGGACCTTTTTTTGCCTTATTATTTATTTTATCAAAATAATTTTTGAGAGTAACCATACACACCTTAACAACATGAAAAACTAAGAGATATCCTGCATCTTCAGTTGTTAACGGTCTTTTATAAATAACATCTGCAAAACGGCACACATATACACCTACAGTGTGGAAGATAATGTGGTAGTTAGTAGGGGGTCATGTATTGCTTTACTTTATAAAAGCAATATTGTAGAACACTTGTTATTTTACCATAACTGTGAAATTACTCTCGCGCTGATTGGTCGAGAGCCGTGGTAAATAAGAGGACATACCGATAAATCACGAATCACTCACACAAGGAGCAGACATGCACTTCAAACAGTTTTTTTTTTTAAACTTTTTCTTCGTTTTTGGATCTTTTATTTGACTTTATTATCGGCTACGCCTTGTGGGTACAATTAACATTTTGACCAACTTTTGACGTCATATTGTGGTAAATAAGAGGACATATCACTCTAAACCATCTGAAATCTGTTAACTCTACCTAATTTAGGATCTCCAAGAGATGTCAGTGAAGAGTTTCCAGTATGAAGTCCATGCTCACAAATTGATTTGACCTAAAAAAGAATAAAATATACATAGAGTACAACAATTTAGGAAACTATGTATTTTTGAAGAAAAATCAGATTTAAATTTAAAATCCTACATCGTCCAACAAAAATCTTTAATAAGAACAATAAGTATTGCAGTCAGTTATAAGACAGGATATTAATTTCGGGTGATCCTTTACCGGTTACTTTGTATTATTTTAAGAACAATTGGAAATATATAAACGTTATAAATAAGCTTCAGCTTACAAGACAGCTGTGAAGGATACATAAACATGGTAGATATTATGATCCTTTC
The DNA here is from genome assembly GCA_964019055.1 of Anthopleura xanthogrammica. Classification (NCBI taxonomy): domain Eukaryota; kingdom Metazoa; phylum Cnidaria; class Anthozoa; order Actiniaria; family Actiniidae; genus Anthopleura; species Anthopleura xanthogrammica. The sequence continues at coordinate 11,416,503 of OZ025213.1, forward strand.
ATTTGACCCCTCACATATTTGAATGTTATCCAATTTTGTTTTGATAGGAAAATCACAAAACTCTGAGTGCAAAGCAAATTTTTAATCATACCTCAGTTCGTGACGTGATAAACAGAAAAGCAAGTTTATCTTCAAGATTTGTCCGCAGAGTTTCAAGTCGTAAAGCTTGCTTTTTCTCACCATACTGAAACAAAAACAACCATACATAAAATCAAAATATAAAATCACAAACTCAGCAAGCACTCTTCTTTCAACTTCAACCTAAATAATACAGTTTTTCAAGCAAGATTTTCTTAATTTTTCAAGATACCTTTTGACCAAGTTTGTCATTGTTTACAAATTCAACTCTTTCAAATTTATACGAAGACCAAAAACTTGGATCTCGCAAAGAAAGCTGGACAGAACGAAGAAGCTCTTTGGTCTCTCTTGAGTCGAAACGGTGTGACTGAAGTAATTCTAGTAAAGGAAGAGATTACAACATAATGACAATCAATTGAGCAAGCAACACAACGTGACATCGTCGAAGACGCGAGTTTTTCGTCCTCCAAATCTCAACTACTAACCTTTTGCTTGCTTTTTCTTTCTCGGGATGACGAATTCCTTCTTTTTTATTCTCAATGTATTGTTATTTATTCTATCTTTTGAGCATGAAGTCTGTTTTGGCTGATATAACGACTGAGACTCGTCCTCGACGTCTTTGTGTTTTGAACCGACATTTTGTGCTTCATGGCAAAATATTTGGACTTTTTCATCCGTTTTTTTCCGAGTTTTCGGATTTTTTGCGACAGACATTGTTCTTGCAAGGCTTCAGCATGTTTAGGAGAGCTAAAGGTTGCAAAACAAGGCTGTCCTAGCCGTAATATTTATTCGAGTTGAGATGAATCTAGCGACCACATGCTTCATATCATGGTCACTGTGCTTTTACATGTGAACTGGAGAGCTAGCAAGAGGCGCGAAAATCCGTGACGTCAATCACTACAATTCTCAAGGGAGGGGAGGTACGAACCTATTATGACTATTATAATACCGACAAAAAATCCGAAATTCATTATCAAAATTACCCCAAATAACACCAGTAGTAAATATCTTCTTCAGGTTTCTTTAAGAACGATGATTTTTTTACGTTAATTATCTTTCTGTAGCTTAAAATTGTATGTTCGTAATTTCGCATTTACCCTACTCCAGAAAGTGTGATTGTGGTTTCTATTGCTTTGGCATGTTTAGTCAACCGTGAAAACTGCCATTTAAGCATTTTTCAACCACTTTCATTTTGATTCCTTTGGAATTCTTACTGAAAGCGAATTGAAATACAAAACTTAGCTTCTTTCAATAAGAAGCTATTTAGAATCTCCAAGGCAGTCTTTGAGAACGTCTTCCTTTGATGATCTCTTTTAGTAGGGTGGCTTAATGATTTTTTGTGCACTTTTGAGTACAACACCAAACTTGGTAAGTACTTCATGTATGCCTGATTATAACGTCCTGGTGATGCTATGATACTACTGCTTTGTTACTAGCATAGTAGTCTAGCGTATTCACTGTTATCTAGTGTTTTCACTGTATTCACTGTATCCACTGTATTCATGTGTATTCACTGTATTCATGTGTAATCACTGTTATCTAGTGTAATCACTGTTATCTAGTGTATTCACTGTATTCACTGCAATCATGTGTATTCACTGTTATCTAGTGTATTCACTGTATTCACTGTATTCACTGCAATCATGTGTATTCACTGCAATCATGTGTATTCACTGTTATCTAGTGTATTCACTGTATTCACTGTATTCACTGCAATCATGTGTATTCACTGTATTCATGTGTATTCACTGTTATCTAGTGTAATCACTGCAATCATGTGTATTCACTGTTATCATGTGTATTCACTGTATTCATGTGTATTCACTGTATTCATGTGTATTCACTGTTATCTAGTGTATTCACTGTATTCACTGTATTCACTGCAATCATGTGTATTCACTGTATTCATGTGTATTCACTGCAATCATGTGTATTCACTACATTCACTGTATTCACTGTTATCATGTGTATTCACTGTTATCTAGTGTATTCACTGCAATCATGTGTATTCACTACATTCACTGTATTCACTGTTATCATGTGTATTCACTGCAATCATGTGTATTCACTGCAATCATGTGTATTCACTGCAATCATGTGTATTCACTGCAATCATGTGTATTCACTGTTATCTAGTGTATTCACTGCAATCATGTGTATTCACCGCAATCATGTGTATTCACTGTATTCACTGTTATCAAGTGTATTCACCGCAATCATGTGTATTCACTACATTCACTGTATTCACTGTTATCATGTGTATTCACTGTTATCTAGTGTAATCACTGTTATCTAGTGTAATCACTGTTATCTAGTGTATTCACTGCAATCATGTGTATTCACTGTATTCACTGCAATCATGTGTATTCACTGTATTCACTGCAATCATGTGTATTCACTGTATTCACTGCAATCATGTGTATTCACCGCAATCATGTGTATTCACTACATTCACTGTATTCACTGTTATCATGTGTATTCACTGTTATCTAGTGTAATCACTGTTATCTAGTGTAATCACTGTTATCTAGTGTAATCACTGTTATCTAGTGTAATCACTGTTATCTAGTGTATTCACTGTTATCATGTGCATTCACTGTTATCTAGTGTATTCACTGCAATCATGTGTATTCACCGCAATCATGTGTATTCACCGCAATCATGTGTATTCACTGTATTCATGTGTATTCACTGCAATCATGTGTATTCACTGTATTCACTGTATTCATGTGTATTCACTGTATTCACTGTATTCATGTGTATTCACTGTATTCACTGCAATCATGTGTATTCACCGCAATCATGTGTATTCACTACATTCACTGTATTCACTGTTATCATGTGTATTCACTGCAATCATGTGTATTCACCGCAATCATGTGTATTCACCGCAATCATGTGTATTCACTGTATTCATGTGTATTCACTGCAATCATGTGTATTCACTGTATTCACTGTATTCATGTGTATTCACTGTATTCACTGTATTCATGTGTATTCACTGTATTCACTGCAATCATGTGTATTCACCGCAATCATGTGTATTCACTACATTCACTGTATTCACTGTTATCATGTGTATTCACTGTTATCTAGTGTAATCACTGTTATCTAGTGTAATCACTGTTATCTAGTGTAATCACTGTTATCTAGTGTAATCACTGTTATCTAGTGTATTCACTGTTATCATGTGCATTCACTGTATTCACTGCAATCATGTGTATTCACTGTATTCACTGTATTCATGTGTATTCACTGTTATCATGTGTATTCACTGTTATCTAGTGTATTCACTGTATTCACTGTATTCACTGTATTCATGTGTAATCACTGTTATCTAGTGTAATCACTGTATTCATGTGTATTCACTGTATTCACTGTTATCATGTGTATTCACTGTATTCATGTGTATTCACTGTTATCTAGTGTAATCACTGTTATCATGTGTATTCACTGCAATCATGTATATTCACTGTATTCACTGCAATCATGTGTATTCACTACATTCACTGTATTCACTGTTATCATGTGTATTCACTGTTATCTAGTGTATTCACTGCAATCATGTGTATTCACTACATTCACTGTATTCACTGTTATCATGTGTATTCACTGCAATCATGTGTATTCACTGCAATCATGTGTATTCACTGCAATCATGTGTATTCACTGCAATCATGTGTATTCACTGTTATCTAGTGTATTCACTGCAATCATGTGTATTCACCGCAATCATGTGTATTCACTGTATTCACTGTTATCAAGTGTATTCACTGTTATCTAGTGTAATCACTGTTATCTAGTGTATTCACTGCAATCATGTGTATTCACTGTATTCACTGCAATCATGTGTATTCACTGTATTCACTGCAATCATGTGTATTCACTGTATTCACTGCAATCATGTGTATTCACCGCAATCATGTGTATTCACTACATTCACTGTATTCACTGTTATCATGTGTATTCACTGTTATCTAGTGTAATCACTGTTATCTAGTGTAATCACTGTTATCTAGTGTAATCACTGTTATCTAGTGTAATCACTGTTATCTAGTGTATTCACTGTTATCATGTGCATTCACTGTTATCTAGTGTATTCACTGCAATCATGTGTATTCACCGCAATCATGTGTATTCACCGCAATCATGTGTATTCACTGTATTCATGTGTATTCACTGCAATCATGTGTATTCACCGCAATCATGTGTATTCACTGTATTCATGTGTATTCACTGCAATCATGTGTATTCACTGTATTCACTGTATTCATGTGTATTCACTGTATTCACTGTATTCATGTGTATTCACTGTATTCACTGCAATCATGTGTATTCACCGCAATCATGTGTATTCACTACATTCACTGTATTCACTGTTATCATGTGTATTCACTGCAATCATGTGTATTCACCGCAATCATGTGTATTCACCGCAATCATGTGTATTCACTGTATTCATGTGTATTCACTGCAATCATGTGTATTCACTGTATTCACTGTATTCATGTGTATTCACTGTATTCACTGTATTCATGTGTATTCACTGTATTCACTGCAATCATGTGTATTCACCGCAATCATGTGTATTCACTACATTCACTGTATTCACTGTTATCATGTGTATTCACTGTTATCTAGTGTAATCACTGTTATCTAGTGTAATCACTGTTATCTAGTGTAATCACTGTTATCTAGTGTAATCACTGTTATCTAGTGTATTCACTGTTATCATGTGCATTCACTGTATTCACTGCAATCATGTGTATTCACTGTATTCACTGTATTCATGTGTATTCACTGTTATCATGTGTATTCACTGTTATCTAGTGTATTCACTGTATTCACTGTATTCACTGTATTCATGTGTGATCACTGTATTCATGTGTAATCACTGTTATCTAGTGTAATCACTGTATTCATGTGTATTCACTGTATTCACTGTTATCATGTGTATTCACTGTATTCATGTGTATTCACTGTTATCTAGTGTAATCACTGTTATCATGTGTATTCACTGCAATCATGTATATTCACTGTATTCACTGCAATCATGTGTATTCACTGTATTCACTGCAATCATGTGTATTCACTGTATTCACTGCAATTATGTGTATTCACTGTTATCATGTGTAATCACTGTATTCATGTGTATTCACTGCAATCATGTGTATTCACTGCAATCAAGTGTGCCACTTAATTATAGTGCTAATTGTATTGTTTTTTTAATGAATTAAACCTCACCACTCACTATGAGAGACGAGAACATTTGTGCAGGAAATTCTACAATAACATTACATGTACCGATAATAAACTGAACTGCCTTTTACCTAAACCTATATCTAAAAACTACAGCCTTAGAAATCCCAGGAGAATCCCACTACTCAAGTGTAGGACTAAAAGATATCAGAATAGTTTTATACCAAGTTCAATAAAGAAATGGGACTAATTTTAACTTGCACTTTTACCTAAAATTATATATATATATTTTTTTCAATCATGCAAATATTTTAGATATATTTTAAAACTATGTAAATATTGAGTTTTTCAATTCTTTCGAATTGCCAGTCAATTTTATCAATAAAGTTATTATTATTATTATTATTTTTATTTCTCCCTGAGAGCTATTTAGTACTGATTAGTATTCTATTTTTCATGGTGCTTTTCATGAAAGCAATCTACTATTTCATGTATTAATAAAATTACAAAATGGATGGGAATGAGGGCAGCAGGTGAATATAAGTTGAAAACATCAGGTGCCCATGCATGTAAAACCCTCCCTTTGCACTGGGTAAATATTTGATGGCTGGCCCTGATCCCATTATTTCCTTTTAAGGCACTGAGTGTTCAAACGCATCAAGCTTTTCATTAGCCGAACCTAATACCATTAAGATCGACCAAAGACTGAAAAAATGACTACCTTCGATTCAGACTGTGAACATTGGCCACATACCTAATTAAGTCAATCCAATTAGATATTTTGAAGCCAAGCGTTTAGGAACAAAATCCATTAAGATAATTAACTAGTTAAAAATGTATTCATCGTTTGAACCATGCCTAACCCTCCCCCCTCATGAATATGAATGCTTTCTAAATTAAAGTAAAATTAATTATAATCAACTGGACCACAGACGCAGGGATAAAGTAAAATGCCCTCATTTTATTCAATAATATTCACAACAGTAGTTTCTCCCACAAGAGATGAGTTCACCAAAACTAAAATAAAGAAATGACTACAACACAGAACCATAGCAAGTAAGGTCAAAAAGGTTGGGGAGCCCTAGCTGCATAAGCCCCTCCCAATCCTACGGGCCTGCATATAATGGGAGTATACAGCCAAAATTATTGGGGGCTTAGCCCACAACACCCTTCCCCCAGCTAAAACTGAAACTGATTTTCCTAGATAATCTACATATATACATTAGACCATGCAACATTTTGAATTGAGGACTATATGTAACATTAACAATTTATAGATGGTATACTCCCACATGGGTTAGAGCAATCAAGTTCACTTTTTTGGATTTGTTCTATAGCTGCAGTCAGATGAGCTGTAATACAGCAATTTAAAAAAATCGTCTGCAGATTGAACTTACATATATGTGTATATATACATATACACTCGAGTGCAGAAACGTTTTAGTATACATTTATACATGTATACAAATACCTAATGAGATGCAAAATCATAAAAAAATTAATAGCTCTGTACCCATTGATGCATATCTCACAAAATAATATTTTTCAAGATGTTTTCTTAAAAAGGAACATGAAAAATATGATTTGAGCTCTATCAGAAATTATTAAATATATATTAGAGAGTTTTTAGGTCTAAAAAGTGAAAATATATAAATAAATATAATTTGTTAATATCTGATGCTTCAAAACCTTATGTTTTTGACGTGTCTTGCATCAAAGCAAGGCATAGAAGTGTTTTTGGTAACTTTGGATTTGGACCTGTTTGACTTTACTTGATAAAATATATTGTGAATATTATTGAATAAAATGAGGGCATTTTACTTTATCCCTGTGTCTGTGGTCCAGTTAATCATAATTAACTTTACTTTAATTTAGAAAGCATTCCTTTTTATGAGGGGCAAGGGTTACACAAGGTTCAAACGACAAACTTTGTCATGAACCAATCCTAATGTATACATTATAGTTGTTTTTTTCAATCTTTATTCAGGAAAGCCTACTTCACATACGTGTTTTACAATAGGGTCCTGTAAAACAAACTTAAAGATAAATGTAATAAGAATAAAATGTATAATTATTTAAATAATAAGTATCAAAATAGACTAAAGGTTATAATAAGAATATCAATCATAAAAGACCTCCCTTTTAAAATACCTCTCTTTACCTCAATATGATATGTGAAAGCCCAACCCATTCCTTAGACTAACCCCTCCCACCTCCCGCCCTTCATCTACAATATCATACATAATTAAAATATCTAAAAATACTATTAAGAAAGGTCGTTTTTAACTAGTTAGTTAATTATCTTAATGGATTTTGTTCCTAAACGCTTGGCTTCAAAATATCTAATTGGATTGACTTAATTAGGTACGTGGCCAATGTTCACAGTCTGAATCGAAGGTAGTCATTTTTTCAATCTTTGGTCGATCTTAATGGTATTAGGTTCGGCTAATGAAAAGTTTGACGCGTTTGAACACTCGGTGCCTTAAAAGGAAATAATGGGATCAGGGCCAGCCATCAAATATTTACCCAGTGCAAAGGGAGGGTTTTACATGCATGGGCACCTGATGTTTTCAACTTATATTCACCTGCTGCCCTCATTCCCATCCATTTTGTAATTTTATTAATACATGAAATAGTAGATTGCTTTCATGAAAAGCACCATGAAAAATAGAATACTAATCAGTACTAAATAGCTCTCAGGGAGAAATAAAAAACAATACAATTAGCACTATAATTAGGTGGCACACTTGATTGCAGTGAATACACTAGATAACAGTGAATACACATGATAACAGTGAATACACTAGATAACAGTGAATACACATGAATACAGTGAATAAACATGATTGCGGTGAATACAGTGAATACACATGATTACAGTGAATACACATGATTGCGGTGAATACACATGATAACAGTGAATACACATGATTGCGGTGAATACACATGATAACAGTGAATACAGTGAATACACATGATAACAGTGAATACACATGATAACAGTGAATACACATGAATACACATGATAACAGTGAATACACATGATAACAGTGAATACAGTGAATACACATGATAACAGTGAATACACATGATAACAGTGAATACACATGATAACAGTGAATACAGTGAATACACATGATAACAGTGAATACACATGATAACAGTGAATACAGTGAATACAGTGAATACAATGAATACAGTGAATACACATGATTGCGGTGAATACACATGATAACAGTGAATACACATGATTGCGGTGAATACACATGATAACAGTGAATACACATGATTGCGGTGAATACACATGATAACAGTGAATACACTAGATAACAGTGAATACACATGATTGCAGTGAATACAGTAAATACACATGATTGCAGTGAATACAGTGAATACACATGATTGCGGTGAATACACATGATAACAGTGAATACACTAGATAACAGTGAATACACATGATTGCAGTGAATTTAGTGAATACACATGATTGCAGTGAATACACATGAATACAGTGAATACACATGATTGCAGTGAATACAGTGAATACAGTGAATACACTAGATAACAGTGAATACAGTGATTACACTAGATAACAGTGAATACACATGATTGCGGTGAATACAGTGATTACACTAGATAACAGTGAATACACATGAATACAGTGATCACACATGAATACAGTGAATACAGTGAATACACATGATTGCAGTGAATACAGTGAATACACATGAATACAGTGAATACAGTGAATACACATGAATACAGTGAATACAGTGAATACACTAGATAACAGTGAATACACATGAATACAGTGAATACACATGAATACAGTGAATACACATGATTGCAGTGAATACACATGATTGCAGTGAATACACATGAATACAGTGAATACACATGATTGCAGTGAATACAGTGAATACACATGATTGCAGTGAATACACATGATAACAGTGAATACACATGATAACAGTGAATACAGTGAATACACATGAATACAGTGATTACACTAGATAACAGTGATTACACATGAATACAGTGATCACACATGAATACAGTGAATACAGTGAATACAGTGAATACACTAGATAACAGTGAATACACATGATAACAGTGAATACACATGAATACAGTGAATACAGTGAATACACATGATTGCAGTGAATACAGTGAATGCACATGATAACAGTGAATACACTAGATAACAGTGATTACACTAGATAACAGTGAATACACATGATAACAGTGAATACAGTGAATACAGTGAATACAGTGAATACACATGAATACAGTGAATACAGTGAATACACATGATTGCAGTGAATACACATGAATACAGTGAATACACATGATTGCGGTGAATACACATGATTGCGGTGAATACACATGATTGCAGTGAATACACTAGATAACAGTGAATGCACATGATAACAGTGAATACACTAGATAACAGTGATTACACTAGATAACAGTGATTACACTAGATAACAGTGATTACACTAGATAACAGTGATTACACTAGATAACAGTGAATACACATGATAACAGTGAATACAGTGAATGTAGTGAATACACATGATTGCGGTGAATACACATGATTGCAGTGAATACAGTGAATACACATGATTGCGGTGAATACAGTGAATACACATGATTGCAGTGAATACACTAGATAACAGTGATTACATTAGATAACAGTGAATACACTTGATAACAGTGAATACACATGATTGCAGTGAATACACATGATAACAGTGAATACAGTGAATCTACATGATAACAGTGATTACACATGAATACAGTGAATACACATGAATACAGTGGATACAGTGAATACAGTGAAAACACTAGATAACAGTGAATACGCTAGACTACTATGCTAGTAACAAAGCAGTAGTATCATAGCATCACCAGGACGTTATAATCAGGCATACATGAAGTACTTACCCCAAACTTGTCTCTTTTAGTAGGGTGGCTTAATGATTTTTTGTGCACTTTTGAGTACAACACCAAACTTGGCACAGATGTTCCTTCAGAAGGGGTGCCAAAATATCGGACAGTCAGGGGGGGAGGGGAGGGGCAATTTTGTCAAAGCACCATAATCCCTCAAGACAAAAGGAAAAAGAGACAGGAAAATATTTATCAAGCTAAGTAAAGTTAGTTTAAAACATTTTCCTTAACAGGATATTGGTTAATTTTATGGTATTTTATGTGGGAGGGGAGGGGTATTGGCACCAACCAAGCCAGTACTAATAGGGGGAGGGGCGGGTGGGATATACTTATTTTTCAAATAAACCCTTATAAAACTATTTTGCAAAATGTCTAGAGTTAATTAATACTCTCCCGATTGAATGTCGAGCTTATCATGAAGATATCGAAAGGTTCAGAAAAGCTCTCTTAATTTGTTGTTTTCACGGAAACACAAAGCCGGTGTGCCGTTATGTCAAATAGCAGAAATATAGAGATAACTGGTAAACCCTGCCTGCCAATCAAACCAATTTCTGTTCAAATATTATCTACAATATACGAAAATGGTAGAAAATATTAATTTCTGAAAATCAAGGGGAATCACGGCAAGTAGGGAGTATAGTTGCGAGACATCGTTCAAGTTCTTCTTGATAAGGATCTATCAGTAAATTAGGCTATACATTAAAGTCATATCTTGATCAACATAACTCAATTCACTTAATCAGGCTCTCGAAAATAGCCATTGATTCCTAAGATAAATGCTTTTGAATTGGCCCTCACGCGACGGTCATAAACAATATAATGCAAGCAATATATTCCAATATCTTGTTAAAATGTTTTAAACTAATTTTACTAAGCAAGATAAATATTTTCCTGTCTCTTTTTCCTTTTGTCTTGAGGGATTATGGTGTTTTGGCAAAATTGCTCCTCCCCTCCCCCCTGACTGTACGATATTTTGGCACCCCTTCTGAATCTATCCGGCATGACCCAAGGAACATCCATGCCAAGTTTGGTACTTGTACTCAAAAGTGCACAAAACGGCCCTTTTTTGTCGCTTAACCACCCTACTATTTGAACATGTTCTAAACTCGAACGATAACCGATTGGTCACCAGCGCTTCCGACTTACTTCCGTCGTGGTTTTGCGTATGCTAACCGACTGCTTCATGCACGATCATTCACGATTAAAGTTGCGCACATCCAGCGCAGCACAGCATATTTCATAGAAAAGAAAAACCTCTAAGGCTTTTGTTTTTTTCAGGTTTATTTAAATACGTCCCTTACTTTCTTCACTTCATAAAAATAAAATATAGTGAAAAAATTATAGCTATTTACAAAACTATGTCTTCAGGAAACGCTTTCTATTACCTTGGCAACCCTTTTCTTTATCAACAGTGCAGCTTTCTGAGTAACCTTAACATTCTAGAGGATGAGTTGTAAAGCCCCTTTTAATAGACCCCTTGCAGCACGTCGGAGTGCAGCTCAATTGGGAGGACAAAACAGGTTATTATGTTTTGTCCTCAAAATTAAGCAGCTTTGACATCACATGCATTAGGGGTTTTATATTAACTGAAAAAGGAACTCGGAAGCCCTGTTGCAGAAAGAAAAAGGTTTTTTGTTTATTTTCTTTGTCTTTCTCATTCACCATTCTGCATATATTTGTTCACTGGTCACAGACAAAGCATTCAAGTGAGGCTTCAATGTAGTTTCAAAAGATTATTAAAATTCGAACCTTGCAGCCTCAACTGAATGCTTTATTTTTGACTAGAGAACCAATGTATGGAAAGTGGTGCCATGAATTGTCTGTTCTGCATCTATATAGCATTAAAAAAATTCCCCTGATGGAAAAGGAAATTGAAAAAGGAATTAAAAAAAGAACTGAGTGTTCAGATTAATAATAGGCCTATAAGCAATGATAGTGATCATCACCATGACTACAGTCACCATGACAACCATCACTGACTGCAAAAATCTCAGTGATCATTGCCATGACAATCATCACTGACAATCAAGACTAATTGCACTTTGAATGTCAGTGATCATCACCATGACTACAGTCACCATGACAACCATCACTGACTGCAAAACATCTCAGTGATCATTGCCATGACTACAATCATGTCACAACTAGCACTTCGTACTCTGAACATCAAAACTGTTTCTAAAACTATCTAAATTAACATTAAAAATTTCCATGATTAAAAACAATATTCTGATTTTTGAAGTATAAACGTTTCTGACTGAAGTTATTTCACATTTCCTTTTCATTTACTTTCCATTCATTCCATATTGCTAATGATTGATTTCTTTCCCGATTTTCTTGAAGATATACATGCTTCTATGTAAGAATATTCTGAATAATTATAAGGCACTATAATACACAAGTCTGAACTGGAAATACTCGAATCCCCTCATTACATAAAAATGCGATGGAAAATTCTCTTGAATTTTGAAACTCATTTTATCCATTTTGCCTTGAATAATTATGATTTACATCCCCAAAAACAGCAATTTTAAGGAATGCCAAAAACAACATTCATTGCATGAGAATAACGGTGATAAGTGTTATCATTTTCTAGTCTGCATGCAGTCCTACTGTACCTTTAGCAAACCCAGCTTACCAAGGTTACAGTTGGATTGCACGCAGGCTTAAAATGTCCTAATCTTCAATTTTATGAGAGAAGTTTAGTATTTCCAGTGACAATTAGAATTAGACATTCAACTTTATAAATTGAATTTCTCAGAAAATCATTGAATATATATATAATATACATACATAGAATTCTGTTTTGTCTAAAACGCTGCAGTAGATCCTCTCAATTTCTTTCTATAAATAGAGGAGTCTATAGAAAACTATATTCTTATAATACTACTTGTTGTAGATGATGCTTCATTGGTTCTGTCCTGGATGCAAGTCAGTTAGTGTTAACAGTGGAATCTTCCCATTTGGTGGTGACAAGATAAGCAAAGAACATTCAACATCCACACTACCCTTTTGTGTTTACTCCAGAATGGGTTTCCTTTGCCTACTGAAGCGTAGAAGGACTGGGGAAACTGGCATACCAAACTTGCCACCAGATCTGCCTGGTATTTTGGTCAGTGGAAGCGTACAAGGACTGGTAACTTGTCTCCACCAGATCCAGTTTGATGTTTTGGTCAGCGGTTTTGTGCCCAATCTTAAGCGCCTGCACATTTATATGATATACAGGATTTGCACGATGAGGTGCTACATGCACGAGTCAATCTTGTCACCAGATCCAGTTTGATGCTTTGGTCAGTGGTTTTTCGCCCAATCTTAAGCGCCTGCGCATTTATATGATATACAGGATTTGCACGATGAGGTGCTACATGCACGAGTCAATCTTGTCACCAGATCCATTTTGATTCTTTGGTCAGTGGTTTTTCGCCCAATCTTAAGCGCCTGCGCATTTATATCTTTATATATACAGGAGGATTTGCACAATGAGGTGCGGCATGCACGAGTTAGAGGGCTCGAGGTCGTTAGTAGGAACGTCGTCGTTATACGTATGTTTTATAGTTCACTGATGAAGAAACTACTGATTGGAGTGAAGAGAGCCATCGTCGCTTCTCATCCTCGTTGGACGCCTGGAGTGTATGGGACTGACCATTCTCTCGGTCCATACTGGAAACACGTAAAACATTCTTGGCTGTAACGTTAAAAGAAAAGAAAAAAGATTATTAAGGCGCAGAAAATACGAGCAAAAAATCGTGCAACTTGTCGCGCAACATTGTTACGTGGCAAGTGGCAGAGTGAATATTGCTGATATTACCATCGCGCACAACAACAAAATTTTGTTACGGGTCTTTGTTGCAGAAGTAGAAGCTCTTTCTACTTTTTGCTCCTAAGAAAATTTGTTGCGCGCGGGATAGTAATACGTGCAACACTCGCTCTGCAACTTGCAACGTAACAATGTTGCGCGACAAAGTGCACAAAAGATAAGATAAGTAATTTGAGTGGTTTATTAACTTACAAGTTGCTAATCTTGATAATGCAGTTTTAAATGATCCACCGAGTCTGACATCCCCGTCTGGTAAATCTTCTACGAACAAGTCTTTCGTGGGGATTGGCTGTGAGGAGAAGACACATGTTATGATGAGATATTATGCACTAGTCAATTGAATCCCCTGCCCTCGACCCCCGGGAAGGGCGGGGAATGAACGCGGCAAAGATCTGGGATTTAACGCGCATTTTACAGCGTGAATGCATGGGGGTACGAAGAATTGAATACTTTATTTATTCATTTAACCTTGGGAAATGTTTCATTAATTTACAAATTGTAAAGCCTAGAAAAAACAGAAGGGACGCATACTTCAACAGTTTTGATAATTTTAACAGCATAACCAATTTAAACAGCAAATTGTTCCCCGGGGACGTACGTGTGGTGTACGTATGTGGTATAGAAATAGTCACTAAGAAACCTAGTGTCGAGTATTACATGACAACAGCTCTCTGAGGGGTAGGAGGTATTTATCCACCACCTAAACTAATAAAATTGGGTCCCTATTTTGGACTTTTATTTTGACCTTACGTCATCATATTTCTTAATGTTTCTTTTTTATGACTCAATAATGATTTCATGTACCTCGCTAAAAACTTGGTAACTTTGTCTGCCACTTCTTGACGCAGGTCGCGTTAGGAGGAACGCTTTCTCGAACAAAAATGCCTGGAGTTTCTGGTGAAGAGAAGAAAACACGTCAACACAACAGTAAAATGATAAAACAAGGCTAAAGGTAGTAGTCCCTTTCACCGGCAGTTCCCTGTGCCATCTTGAAAGGTAGTCATGCCTTTGCATCGAAGCGAGACGTACGTTGACATTGCAATGATAGAGACAAGAGAATAATTGTCCAAGGTGTTAAAACTGAATAAGGTATCTAGCTATCATTGCAAGCTCAACGTTCGTCTAGCTTCGATGCAAAGGCACGGCTACTTTTTAAGATGGCACAGGGAACTGTGAAGGGGACTATATAGTCGGTTTACGTCGAATTTTACAGACTTTATAGCTGAAATACTAAAACAATTCTTACCGTTCCATGTTTATTTTTTAGGGTTCCACTACAGATCATTTTCTTCGATTGATAAAGTCCTGGAAAACACATCTGGAAATTTAAGAAAAGAAAAAAACATGGTTATGAAAGATCAAAGAGAAAGGATTTTAAAAAACGTACCACATAAGTATTTGGGTATTTGATCTCTTTAATTGGCCATTTTAGCTTGGGCGTGATATTTCTCCATTTCAGACAACGTGTCATTCCCTTGAGTATCATTTCTTTGTTCGACGGTTGCGCATGAGAAGACACATGAACATGGATATAACTCAAACAAAGAATCTTATTCTCAAGATAATGAAACGTGGTCTGAAATAGGAAAACACTGATTATACCCAAAATAAAAAAACTATTGGCATACCTGGTTGTCGTATAGAAATACTATCCTGGCCAAAACAAACTGGCACTATAATAAAACAAACAAGAAACGCTTTAATATGCTAGACTCACATGTTACGCCGAGTCCATGAACTGAACCCGAAACCCCAAAGGTGAGAGGCGAGTGTTACGCCAATCTTAATTGACTTAAATCACAACATGCGTGCGATTGAAGCGCATCTATTTTTAACCGTAAGCAAAATTATTAAAGCAATCGAACTCTATATTTGATGAAATGCTTTTGAAAACCAATAGTAAATGCAATCACCATGTTCAGCGGCCTTTCAATGAATAGCACATGCGCGCAAAGGAAAAACACAAGAAGGCGCATGCACTCTTGCTCACAGAACCCTGTCATTCTTTCTGCACTCGAAATACGAAAGTCTACGGCATATCGATCCTGGGTTTGAACGGTTGTAAATAAATCGTACAAACCTTCGCTTCTCCAGTTTTTTCGTCTACTTCTTCGATTATTTCTTCTATACAACGTTTCTAAAGGAAGAAAATGACAATAAGATATGATTGAGCAGCATTCGTATGATGCTGCGCTTTCCGCATTTCCGCAGTAATTCTTTCTTTCTCCCTCCCTTCTTCCCTTTCTACTTTATTTCTTTCCTCCCTCCCTCCTTCCCTTCATTCCTTTCTTTCCTTCTCCAGTCTTTCTCCTTCATTCTTCCTTTCAACTGTTTCTTTCTTTCTTTTTCATGATTGGTCGGTACACCATTACATTTTAATTTCCCCGGACTCACCGCGTCCTCTAACATCTTCCTATCGGGATGATCTCTTGGAGTCTGTAACAAAAACAACAAGAATCCAAAGTCAAGTAAGCCTTTGACCAACTCTTAAAAATGATGTAAAAAGGGAATATTCTCGAACAGTTTACAGGAAGTTGACACTTGAAAGGATTCCGAGTCTTGATTGGTTGAAGTGCTTTTCAAGTGTTCGGTCAGAAAACCCTTCCTTAAAAAAACACTGAATGCGCTGGCCCCATGATAGCACAAAATACTGCGACAAATATAGCAGAGGTTCACGAGTACCTAACACTCTCCTTCCTGCCCAAAGTGCCACAAAGTAAAAGTTAAAACATTTTCAAGGAAACACCGCGCGGATCGTCTAAAAACTTGCGTACTCAGCACCACGTGCAACATGGGTTTCTATGGTGACCGCTTTCCCCTTCCCCGCCCGACACAAAATCCCAGACCCCGGTCTCTGAAGTAGGTACGGTGGTCTCTCACTCTGTGAGAGACCTTTTATCAGTATATGTTATCGAGAAGTTTCTTCACACCCGACTTACTTCTAGTTTGACAGCAGCAAAACTGATGTTCGAATACTTACCGTTTTTATAATACTCTTCATCATGAGGGGGTACTTGACTAGACGACTTCGTGGAGAATCTACAACACAAAACCACTTGAACGATGAGTACCTTCCAACAGGCAAGACTTAGATGACGCCTTTTGTATCAGTGAGAAACGTACGGTACTGACTTGCAGCACGTACACGGTACGACATACCTTAACACTGAAATGGCTTCCCATTGTTTCCGATTGTTTCCATAGTATTCATTCAACAAAATTCATTCATATCTGATATACAACAGGAAAATGTACTGCGCATGCACCGAAAATTGGCGGGGAAACTAAAATGCAGACGCGTTACCTTCACAAACAAATCGAATTCGAATTAAAGATTTTTCAGCAAATGCAAGTGCCTAATATGCAAATACTTGTAAGATTATAAAACTACTCATACACAAAGAATAATACAGGATTAGCTACAGGAAATAGCTAATCTTAATATCAGCTTTCTGTGGGAAAACGAAGACTCGCGCTAATTTCTGAGCATGCGCAATATGTGTCCCTAAAACTTAAGAATTTGCATCTGAGTGAAATATTTACCTAAAAAGCTCCATAAATCTAGTCTTCTACTGAAAGGTGAATCTTGACATCTCTGGAAAAGTAAAATGATTAATTGTTAGACTAAATATCTCGTGTCTTGGGTTACCTGTGTTGAGACCATCTTGAATCGCAAAGTATTAAGGGGCGTCCAGGGGGCAAAACCAAACAAAGATGGCGGATAATATATAGAGTTTCGAGGTTTTTGTCTTTCTTTCATGCCCATCTTATCAATTCACCTCTTGTCAAATTGTCTTGTGGTAAATTTTCAATGTTAATCAACGCCATTACTGTAACAAAGCTTTGTATATTTGCCCCCCCCCCCCCCCCCCCGCCGTATCGTCGACGTAGTCCATTTGGTGGAACAGGGAGCCCAACTAAGCATCTAAGAAAATTGGATGATCGAGAGAGTTGATAAACTTACTTGTAAGAAATCTTTTACGTTGTCATCATTTTTCATCTTTTCATCCAACATTGCTTTAGCTTCGAACTGATTAGCACAGTATCGTGTGTAGCATTTAAGCTGTGGAAACTGGAAAGAAGAATGGGAAAATGGGAAAATGGGAAAAGTGAATAATTGAGGAAAATTATGCGGGGGAAATTTCTTAATTATTTTAGAGATAAGATTTCTTGGCTGTCCTATATAACTATTATCACATGATCGGGTTGTGTTTCGGCAGAAAATGTTTAACGAGTTGTTAACGGGTCAAAAGTGAATCTCCAACAGTGATTCCTCATCTGTTCCTAAAAATTCTAAAATAACAGCTTTATCTTCTTCTCATATATCTGATTAACCACCCTAGGCTTATCCACTATTCCAGTTTGGCACAAATTTTATTTCTTTAGGGGGAGGGGTGGGGAAAAGTTTGACTCTCGCATTGCTCCAGGTGTTCCTATCCATTCAGAAGCATGTAATAGACTGCAAAACATGAAATCGGATGCACAGTGATTTCACTCGCTTTGTTGAGGTCACACAACGCTTGATGGGGTCTTCGTACCGTGACCGTGACGTGGATTTTTCACACAAAACTTACTTACCCAATGCAGCATAATTTCACCGATACTGTCTACAGTACCGTCCGTCGTTCTTGTTGTTTTTAACTTGTCTATTAGTTCTGGTGTAAAAAATATATAAATTCATTCGGGTGTTGTGAAAAACAAAATGGCAAATAGACTTCCCCTGGTTAAATCCCTTGCGATTAAAATAGGAATGGTCTTTTACAGAGTGATACTTGCAAACCAATAACCCATTAACAACAACAACAACCAAGAAGAAGGAGAAGAAGAACAAGAAAAACTGCCAAGAAAAACAAGAAGAACAAGAAAAAGAAGATGAAGAAGAAGAAGAAGAAAGCCATGAGCATCCAATATTAAATTTGCTAACTAAAAGTATCTAATTCAGTTACAAAATTTATTTTAAAAAACAGACAAATTTGGGCAGACGAGACCTTCTAGATTCTTCTGACCACTAATGTATGTATCATGTTGTCCTGGCAACAAGGAAGCAGGCATTAACATCTAGAAGCTTCTGACAGACATAAGCCAAGAAAGAGATCCCGCGTGACGAATTGTAAAACGATTCAAGCGTTTAACTAACCCCACAAGAAACAATGCAGGGGAGCAAAGCGGAATAAAAGACTCGAGGTAGTCATAGCTATTCTTATCCTTTCTGTGATAAGCAGATTTTTTGAGTGGACAGAAAGCCAACGTAGAGTATCTATTAAAAATGGCTTCCGTGATTGGTTAGCATGTGTTTTCTTGGTCTTTGATTGGTTGAGAGAGAACTCAATTAAGAAGCATTGTCAAGTTATTAAATTTGCTCAGTGGTGTGAAATTTGGACGTGACAGCAACGAAAAAAATCATCTCTTTATCTATTTATTTCTTGTCTTTCTACTTCAAAGATATTTTGGTAATGACCTAACAGGACGACGAGTTGTTTTATCTTAGATCTATGGATTTTCTTTGTGGAGTATCTGTCTTATTAAAGGGTATAGTTTATCATATAGATTACCATCTGTGAGTGATCGATATATAGACTGACTGGTACAGCTTGATCATCAAGCCAGTAAATGAGTCAACGACTTCAAATCAAGAGGTATCAGAAAAATACCTAATCTCCACAATGATAGCCTGCAGGTCTGCGCAGATATTACGTTTTTGGAATTTGGTGAATGTTATATTATTGGATATAGGCTATTCTAAGTATCACCCCTTGCCTTTAAATCCAATTTATTTAGTTCAAGTTATTTTGGGTAGGGGGAGAGGGATTGAAAACATGGAGGAAATCACATAGTTGGAAAGGTACAGTTAACTTGCAATCAAATGGCTTCCCGATACACCCCTTGTAGCACGTCGGAATGCAGCTCAATTTGGAGGGCTAAACATTAGATTCCAATTCTCAGGAGATTGAAATTCTTTTGTTTTGTCCTCCAAATTGAGCTGCTTTGACGACACGTGAAAGGGGTCTATTCAAGCAACGTGATTATTGGATGCACGTATGGCTGACTGAGTGTAGTTCTTTACCCCTTTCTTCCCCCTTTAAAGTTCCCACTGCTACGTGATCTGCTGTATTGTTAGATGTTCTACCTTTGCCATCTGACCTTACAATAATCACATACATACCTTGATGTAAGCTGAGTAAGGTTTCTACGCATCCAAAAATCGTTTGAAATTCATATTCGCTCATCAGCCTTAACTTGCACATCGGTTTGTAATACACCTTAAAAAAAATAACGGTAAAAGTTTCATCAACATTTTGGTTCTACGCATCCCAAAATCTTTTGAAATTCTTATTAACTCATCAGTAAATTACTGGAAAAAAAATCATCAAATTGAAGGTAAAGATTGTTGTGTTTAGTGATACCTACCTCAATCATCATCTTGAGATCAGATACGACCCCTTCTTCACCTGATGACAACTCGTACATCGCCTAAAGACAGAACACATGAACATTGCATTACCATACTAGAACTATGAGGAAAACCTGGTTATGTCGACCGCAGTCCATCTTTAGAACCTCGCTATCCCGACCACCCGGACGTATAGGAGCGCATTACGATCTTGCTGTCCTGGCAACTAATATTTTTCAGGAGAAAGGATAAAGTGACTCTAAAAAATTTTTTTTATTAAATTGGTTGGTTCATGCCTTCTCGCGGTAATTGGTTCGGAGAGGAAACCAGTTGAGTGTCGTGAAACAACTAAATGGCTTCCATTCAGTACTACTTCTCCCCGCGCAATGGCAACTTTCTAGAAAGTTTGTATTTAGGCAATATAGGATGTCGATTCGTCATACCTCTTGACGTCTAAGTTGCATCGGCGACATCTCTTGCACGTGGCCTTTCGAAACCGTATCTCGCCATAACTACCAATGACATCAATGAAAATAGAATTGGAAAATAGAATATCGAAACAAATGACTGGGTAAAATTTGGTCAAATATATGTTAAAGAAATTTGTAGAATGAAGCTTGGGATGGGAAGAAGGGATGGGAAGAAGGGATGTTCAGGTACTGGGGGAAAGCTAGCGCTGGTTTGTTGATGTAGGGGCTTGCAATATTGGTTGTCAAAATCTTGAATAGCCGTGCAATTGAGAGAGTTACATATTTGTACAATAAGGACAAAAACACTCCAACCCCTCCCCCCTAAGCAGCCATTTCCTTCTAATAATAATAAGTGACCACAGAAAAGGAATGGGGTTTTGGATAAGTGGTCGAGTGACAGCAGCTTTCCATTCAATTGTTAACAATACGCTTCCCCTCCTCTCTCCATGGCCCTCGAAAACCAGAAGCGACAAGAAAAGCGCCCAGTTTTACTTTCGAAAAACCTGCATGGATCAGACAGGAAGATGAATCATAGCCAATAGCATGTCGTGTTCTTCTTACCTTACTCGGTCGAATCTTGATAGGTGTTGGGAGAATACGGTACTTTTTTGCAAATTCATTATCTTTGTCTCCACCGACACGAAGACTAAAAGACCGCTGTAAATGAAATGGGAATCATGAGAAAATGTCGTCTATTATATCCTATTTATTTGTCTCTCAATTCCATCCATGCATTTATTCTATCTATTCATCCATCCATCCACCCATCTCCATTTACTCAGCTATACATTTATTTATTCATCTATCCATTCCGTGCTTCCTTCCTTCCTTCCTTCCTTCCTTCCTTCCTTCCTTCCTGCTTTTATTCACTCATTCATTCATCAGTCCACCTCGTGTTGATTCACTCTAATTTCGTAGCCCATTCACTTATCTATATTCATACGCTCATTCACTTTGCATTCAGGAAAATAATTTTTCATTTTTTCCATTTGATCACTCATTCTTCCATTTAATATTCAGACATTCATTACTTGTAATTCAGTCATCAATCCATAAAATCCTAAAATCTTCCAGAACCCCTAAAACCGGAAGACGAAATACTGAATACAAACAAAAACACTACACTGCATGAATCAAAAATAAACATTACGCTGTTCTAAAATTAAACTTTCACTTTCCATGGTCTCACGGCCGAGTTCAATATTTACAAGACGGTTCATTTTCTGTGTTTCTGATATACTTATGTTTATCTTTAGAAAAAATGAGCACCCAAAAAGACAACCAGCATCGCGTTTTTCAGTTCAAAATTATTAAATCGAGAAAGAATATTTTCTGCCCTTTTCTTAGCGAAGATCGATGTTTTTTTAGTGGCTAGGTAGGTGTAGTGAGGGTCCTTGAGTTTTATTTAGACTAGCAATTTATTATCAGTGAAATCAAACATTAAAAAAATCTAAAATCATTAAAATCAATTAAATCTTGTTTGGACATTAATAAATAATGCGACCCCTGTTTTGTTTTTCTCTGTTTGAATTTGAAAAATCGGTGATACACTTTCGAAATAAATGCCTCATTAAATCTGGAAAAATTGGACGTCGCACTTTTGTCTAGACTAAACTTTTGATTCGCAGAAAAATAATAGTAAATAATAATTTTTAAAGGGAAAAGTATTGCAGAAAACTTCGGTAATGAGAAAGCAAATTATATCTAGAATCTGTCGAGAATGAATTTTTCTCGCTGTTTCAAAACGAGTCAAGATTTCAACGCGAAAAATTTCAGAGAACAAATATTAAAAATTTGCGGCCATTCAATATATACTTGGAAGGGAGAATTACTGGTGATGATAGAAACTAATCCCAAAGCTTAAAATTAATGTTTATAAAATAGAATACGTTTAAAGAGAAGCAATAGTCTAAAGAAGTGATTTCCGCTTTGATTATCAGATATTACTGTGACAAAAATAAATCTTACCTGAACTAAACTGCCTCCTAATTTCTTTCTCGTTCTTGAAGGCGAGTCAACTGTTTCCAACGATTCGGTGCTCATAACAGCATTTGCGTTCTGGCAGGATTTCTTTGAGTTTGGCTCCTAAAAACAACAGAAATTATTTCATAAGAAAAAGAAAAAATATATAGCATTTAGAAATGAAAACAGAGAGTGAAATTCGGTGAATTGCGAGAAAAAAGGACCTTTTCAAGAGAAGGTTTTGTAAAATGATCAAACGTCGATGATTGTTCATGCTTGCTCAGTTTACTACTAGTTAGACTGATCGTTCTTCTTCGCTGAATTGAATGTTTCTTTATTATCGCCATCATTGTCCTTAATTTTGAATCCTTCGTTCAAGGTCAACAGCTTTTTCAGGCTACGTGTGATGTGGAGCTGCTCTAGACAGAGCCGGCAAAGCTGGTTATCAACTGTTTGAGTTCTTTTCTTCTTTGTTACCCAACCCTATACGTCAATTTGTTGTTAAAGCCATCATATTCTTTCTTGGTTTACGAGTCCATTGCTCAAATCATCTCAGAGCAAGAATACTCAAAGCTTTGCTCCAGGAAAACTATACGTATTGACATTCACACAGTCGTTAACAAATTAATGATCAATGTCGAAATTCGATAGTCTGGTATGCAAAAGACAGGCTAATTTTGGCAACCCTTGGGCGACTATATACTACTACTATACATTCAAGTGCTTTTGTTTAAGAATATTCACTAAATAGCGAGGGGAATTTTTTGAACCTCTAATAATAGAATATTTATCAATGCACGTCAAATATTTGGAAGAAAGTGAAAATTTCGAGGGAATTTTTGAAGATGAAAATTTCAATTGCAAAGTGGGGAGCAATTTTGAATCATCAAGTACCGACTAACCACAATTACTGAATAGCTGGGAGATAATGGTGTTGAAAAATGACAAAAAATGCTAAAACATCACGCTTTTTCAACATAGATAAAATCCACAACCACCTCCAAAATTATCTTATTTTAACCTAACATATAATTGATAATCAATCTCCAATAATAATAATATCTTTTAATAGTTACTTTTGTTTTTTCGAATTCCTAGAATTCCGGCAAATTTGAGAAGCGGAAGTCGCTAAAGAAAGAATAATATGTATATGTTGTCTCTAAAATATACAATTATTGGCGTATCTTAGCAAGGAAAACAGATACTACTGACAGTTTGCAACATTTTGTTAGCGTGTAAGAATTAATTTTTTACAACAAAAAACGTCCTACAACAACATGCTGTTGAATCAAACACTACTGTGATAATCTTGGTGGAATGTACAGTAAACAGAGTGTTAAGTGAAGGTCACTGTTTACGGGGTCTGTAACTCACTCTTACATACTCGGAGTGACACTCGGAGTGCTAGTGGTTTGAGAGATGACGTCATATGACGTTCCTTGCCACTTTGAGAAACCAAAACAATAGGGAATGTGAGGTCATGAGTGATTATTTATAGTACATGTACAAGCTCAAAGTCATGCTTTTATTTTAAAACTTTCTCTCTCTTTTCCTTCATTTAATTTCTCCTTTTAGTTTTCCACGATGAAATTTTCTTTTTAAAAAATGAAATTTGGAAAAAAAGGGTTTTTTCTACGCGGTCATTTTTCGACACAGGAAGCCCAATACTGAGAAATAACTGAAAAATATTTTTACCTTGCCATTATTCAAAACTTTCTTTCTCTTCTCTCTTTTTCATTTCCTCCCCCTTCTTTTTCTTCTTCTTTTTTTTTTTTTTTTTTTTGCTTAGTAATATTAACATGTTAATTAATTTAATATTAAATACTTCTCTAGGGAGTGGGCGAGGGTGGGGTCCTCTTATGTATGGAAAATGTTAAAATTTGAAGTGGAGGGATGATATAACATTGTTTCTCAGCTTAACACAGTAATTAAGTTCTGAGGTAACACAGGCTAGGAATCAAGCTACCATTTAAAATCCAAAACGGCATATGAATTAGATTGCTACATGGGAAAAATGGAGATTAAAAAAAGACATATACTACTGTACAACCTCACAAACCATATTCTAGCTTTTTTGACAAAAATAGTTTTGTCCTTACCTTGAAGATGGAGTCTTTATTCTTTAAATCTGAATCATTGGCTTTGCGTTTTCTTCGAATGGAAAACTGTTTCTACTGTTTCTGTGAAAATTTGGAAAAAGTTGGGCATCATAGGCTTCCTTGCTGGCTATAGTTACAAAAAATATCTCATCTTTATGGGGATAAATGAGCATTGAAAACCTACCTTAAGATCTCTTACATTGAGGTTTTGAAGATTTGTAACGTTGAATAAGCTGGGTCGATTGTTGGTCTATTATAAAAATTTAAATGAAAAACTGTCTGAGTAAATATATCAAACACAGGAGTCACTGCAGGACTTATAAATATACCGAAGGATGTTCTGAAGAATGACAAAACTAGTTTGTACTAGCACTGTTATATGAGCAAGAATATATAGGTTCATCAAAAATCAATGACTCTACATGAAAAAAGACTAAGAACAAAAAGAAAAATCCCTAGACATAATATTAATATATTAAAATGTCTGTTGGTTTTAAATAAATAATGCTACAAGCTTTAATTTGTATATTTTACGATTATAATAAAAATATTCAGCCATTATAGTTTCAGATTATTTTGCTTGAATTGTGGGTTTTTCTCCATTTTATCTGCTTTTCCTCCCACTGTAAAACCTAACAAGCTAAATTCTAATTCAACATGTGAGTTAGCTATGCCCAGACTCAGATCTGCCAAGAGGCTATTTCAGGACACCGACACAAGGCGCAACATTGCTTGCAAAATTACAGGCAAAATATGTTGCTAAAGTAGGATCATGTTTGTTAGCTATGCCCAGACTCAGATCTGCCAAGAGGCTGTTTCAGGACACCGACACAAGGCGCAACATTGCTTGCAAAATTACAGGCAAAATATGTTGCTAAAGTAGGATCGTTTTCTACTTCAACAACATTGCAACATATGAAACAAACTGCCTGCAACATTGATTTTCTGCAACATTACGCACAATCCTGCACTGTGTGTCCTTAGCTTCTTGGCATCGATAACATTTGAAGGCTTATGTAACATTTAACATACTTGGCCTTTAGTTCCAGGCAGTTTCCTGAGGCGTAATCTTCCTTGCCACACAGAAGCTGGTGAGGCAACTTTAAGCTTTCTTCTACAGCTTTTGTTGTTCTCTTTGTTAATCACTTGTTGCTGCAAATTTAAGGAAATCATGATTAACATAATAAAGGTTGTTCTAAAATAAGCAACTCTGGCCATAACCTTTTGGTTGAGAAATATGATACATATTTTTTGTTGAAAAAATACTTAAAACATTTGAAACAGTGGGACAGTTAAAATCTTGAATAAAAAATTGCTGACAAAATAGGAAGAAAGAGCTGAGTATGAAATTTCAAATGTAAGATTATTATTTGAAAATAATACCAAAACAATAGGAAGTTTATCAGATAAGACTATTTATCACAGAAAACTAAAATTCAAAATATTACTTTCTATGAACATTATCATCTGTCTTGTTCCCACAAAAAGAATGGTCCTTCTTACACTGAATCCAAAGAAGAATTTAGAATTTAATTTGTGTGGAGATGCAACAAATGCAGAGAGAATCCTTGAAGTACAGGAAAGAACAAACAGTTAACTCCACTCATGTAAAACACTGACATTGAAAATTGCTTTGTTTTTCAAAATATCAAAAATAAACACTAATTAGGATCTCCATTAGTGCTAATGGATCTACAGTGAATACAATAAGAAGTTTTGTTTTTTGTTAGAAATAACAACAACAGTTTGTCATTATAGGAATCCATTACCAACACCACACTTAAAATAATTATTTGCTGCCAAGTTACCTAAAGATAAACAGAAGTCTGTTGCTAAGCAATGAATGTACAATGTCTTTCTCCAATGTTCTCTTGATTTGAATTACTGTATCAAAAAATACTGAACGACATTATTTGACTCAGTATTTTTTTATTTCCATTATAAGGATGAATTTTGGAACATATTGCCATGAAAATTTGAAATAAATGTTGAAAATACTCATTCCAGTTTTCTCCTATTCAACTCATAGCTTTAGACATATTTCTATCATATATTTTTAATCTTAAATAACACATGATTATACACATGCATATGATAGATAGACAATAGCTAGGCCAAGTACAGGTAGAATATCTTTCTTTTTGTAGAACTGTAGATATTTAGGAAGGGGTCAAGATGTAATATGAATTTAACTTAGAGGAATTTATTGCAACATCAAATGTTACAATTATTTTACTAATAAGATAAATGTGAAACCTTATCTTGAAAATTAAACCTAATGCCATGTAGGTAAGCTTGTATATTTATCAAATATATTATTAGCATCCCTACGAAAATATATGATCTTGATGAGTCACACACACAAGTTGCAAAAATATGGATGCTGCCATTATTGGAATGTGGAGATTAGTTTATCTTGAACTATTGAAACAATATTTTTCAAACAATATTTTTAGAAAAGCCTTTTTTTTAAAGAATAAAATCATAAATTCTCACAGAGTGAATAATTTGAGTAGAGACCAAGCATTAATGTGCGGACTTCCAAATATATGCAATATCTCAAAACCTCTAGAGATATACTATATGCTCTAGAGATATACTATAACTTGAAGAATGAGTGCATCACTAAAATTTTAACCCTGGATATCTTAAACTTTTATTATTTTGAACCATTTCCTTGGTGTTCCGGAGGTTCAAGACAATAAGACTTCGCTGTATACTAGAAAATTTGAAGTATGCCTGCAAGTGTTGCCTCATTAATAGAAAAAAAAAAGTATTTGACTGCATAAACTTTGCATATAAGCTTATTATATCTCTTAATGGAATCACAAAAACTTTAAAAAACTTTTCTAAAATATTTATGTAAGTATAAAGCACAAAATAATCAAGGTTATCCTTGTTAATTCTGCTGATGACTACTGTAATATCTTGTGAGACACTAATTAGATTCATAGTAGTTTTATTTACTGAATTAAAAGAACAAAAGAATACCTCTGTTTCTCTGTCAAAAGTGAATAGAAAACTATGAATTTTATAAGAGGCCATAAGACATAGAGTTAAAATTTATTGCACTTATGTTGGCAGGGACCATGCAGAATAATATCAGTAATAATATATTGGGGGAAAAAGAACCAATTTACTGACAAAAATATGTATTAAAATTCCATTAATTGTTTATCCAATGTCGCTTGGTAGTCACTGGAAGTCACAGAAATAACAAACTTTCAAGGCGAGAAAAATATGGTAAAAGATTCACTCAAATTATTACCAATTACCATTAATGGATTTCGCATTAAGGACTCTAGATTTTCTACTAAATTGTTCATCCATTCTTCGTTTATCAAAAGAAAAATGGAGATCAATATTTTTGTATGTGAAAATGTGTTTGTGGTAAAATAATTATACACAAAAGAACAATTCTTCGAAAAGCCGGATTTAAAACATAACCTTTTAGTTGGGTTTAGTTTTAGAGCAATGTTCAATTAATTGGATATAAGTCGTTGTAATTGTCACAACAATCAAATATAGAGGGCATTAATGTTCTGAATAGTTTTAGGATCGTTATTCGATCTTATATTTATCTCGATATTTCATCACAGCTGTGATGATCACTTTGATAATTAACAGTGCCCCTTGGAATGTAAACCGTTAGAAGTAAAATATCTTCTTACTAAGACGACTTGAACAATGCCTCCTCATAATATAACGAACTTTTAGATCCAGTACCGCTAAATTACATCTTTAGGAGTAAAGTTTGAACCGTATGGACGCTAAGGATAGAGCTCTATAGTCTGTTTGCTCTGTTCTCCTTGATTGAGTGAATTAGCACAAATGAGCAATATAAGTTGCCTTGGTCCTCATAAATCACGAAAAATTTCACGACTTACCTCTTCACATGCTCTCCTTGGAGTTGAAGAATTTTGTTTGTCAAGTTTCTGTGAGCTAACAGAGAAGTAAAGACTAAGAATTAAAAGAGTAAACAAAACTGATGAACGGCTTTAGATAAGTTTACTTTGTACTTTTACGTCATCGAGGGATCACGGTCTAAAAGCGTCCTCCACGTAAATATATGCAAAGTTATTCATCGTGTAACACGCTCTTACCCCGGAGCTGAAGTGCGCTCAGCCACTATTATGTCCATCCCACAGGAATAACTACCGGTAGAATATTTAGGAAAATGAAAGGTGGGTTTGAAAGTCTGCTTGGTCCAAACGACAATGGAATAATTGATTCAAATGAGGAAGGAAGAGGAGCGCCAAATTATCGAACCAATCACAGAGCTGCTATATTTATTCACAACCAATCAAACGTCTGCGAAGAGAGTAAAGATAGGGATCAAACCGGAAGACAGAAAAATTTACCCTTTTTGCCATCTTAGGCCAGGTCAAAACAGTTTTCCAAAATAGGGACCCGATTTTATTGATTTAGGTTGTGGGTACCGGTATTACCGTTAAAATACCCCCTCCCCCCTCAGAGACCTGTTGAAATGCTCGATACTGGATGTCCGTAGTGACTATTTCTATCCATAAATACGTTGTTTAGCATACATGAAAACATAGAGTACATTCATTCATGTGATTTGAAGATGATTTGAAGATTTTGGAGATGTTTGAGGACAAAATCCTGGATTTTCGCTTCCAGAGGTGGTGGGTACCGGGTAACAAAATAAAATAAAATAAAATAAAATAAAATAAAATAAAATAAAATAAAATAAAATAAAATAAAATAAAATAAAATAAAATAAAATAAAATAAAATAAAATAAAATAAAATAAAATAAAATAAAATAAAATAAAATAAAATAAAATAAAATAAAATAAAATAAAATAAAATAAAATAAAATAAAATAAAATAAAATAAAATAAAATAAAATAAAATAAAATAAAATAAAATAAAATAAAATAAAATAAAATAAAATAAAATAAAATAAAATAAAATAAAATAAAATAAAATAAAATAAAATAAAATAAAATAAAATAAAATAAAATAAAATGAAATGAAATGAAATGAAATAAAATAAAATAAAATAAAATAAAATAAAATAAAATAAAATAAAATAAAATAAAATAAAATAAAATAAAATAAAATAAAATAAAATAAAATAAAATAAAATAAAATAAAATAAAATAAAATAAAATAAAATAAAATAAAATAAAATAAAATAAAATAAAATAAAATAAAATAAAATAAAATAAAATAAAATAAAATAAAATAAAATAAAATAAAATAAAATAAAATAAAATAAAATAAAATAAAATAAAATAAAATAAAATAAAATAAAATAAAATAAAATAAAATAAAATAAAATAAAATAAAATAAAATAAAATAAATCTATATTTTTAGTAAGACAAAGAAAACAGAAAAAGCAAGAAAACATAGAAAAAAGCTAAATTGTGAAGCTAAAAGTGGAAGGAAATAATAGAAAAAATGAAAAATATATCTTTAAAAATAGAAGAAAAAATTCGGGGAAAAAAGGAAAAGGAAAAATGCAAAAAGAAAAAAAAAAAAAAAAAAAAGAAAAGGAAAAACAAATTTGAAAAAAGAGATGTGTTCAACTATCTCGAGATGGCTGATAACCGCCGCCTATTCACAGATGCTATCCCACTACTGTCGAACGCGGGAGCTTTTGCCTGCTGTGTTTCCACCCTGGGCCAGTACGCTCCTCTTTAACTAACCTGGTGAGCCGAGACTCCTCTCAATCCACCATATTGACGCCCGACTTAGCGTGGACACCCGATCGACATAGCACGACGACCACCAGGAACCCACCCCTCAAGCCATTCATCATCCCTAGCCTCCAAGTAGCTGGATTACAGGCGCACGCCACGACGCCCAGCTGATGATGTCAGGACAAAATATAATATTTAACCATGTGTTACTATTGTGGCCTCGTTTTGATGTATAGCACGTGGTTTGATGGTTTTCTTTTGTCATAACGTGTCTTTGTCGCTCGGCGTCAAAAAATAGAATTTTTGAACATGAAAAATACGATCAAATACAATAATTACATTCAATTATAGTTAAATAGGGAGTTTTTATACTAAAAAAATGATATAAAAAATAAATCGTTAGAATATATTCAATCTTTCTTTAAGACTTTTGTTGACCACACAAAAAATTAAATATTCAAGAATCTATAATTTTGGTTTCCTGTGTTTAAAAGCACAGGAAGCCCAGCTTTGATCTAGCAAGTGCCTTTCCTAGTGCACACGTTGTACTTGAAACGCACAAAAGACTATTAAATTATTACTTCTTATTTAAACATTTAGTTCCATTATGTTCCATTTTAATTTAACATTTATAGTTTACATACAGCCTGTGTATACACGCATCAAACATTCCGCGCTACTGCTCTAAGCGCATGCTCAGGGGATTAAAAAGTGAGATATATTTTGTAAACATGTTATATTTTAGTTGTATTTTTCTTGTCAAACACAATTTTCATTAAATATTCAAGATCACGTACCGTTAAGCGAATTTTGAGTCAAATATACCAAAAAATTGCATATTTTACGAAATATTATCCCACTTTTTAATCCCCTGAGCATGCGCTTAGAGCAGTAGCGCGGAATGCTTGATGCGTTTATATGTATTTGTATATCCCACACCATAGAAAATACAGCCAATCAGAAAGCAGTTGTATATTTGTCGGTATTCCACTCTTCCTTCCCATCATGCACTGCGCGTTGAATATACGCATTTGTATTTTCTATGGTGTGGGATAAAATGGTTATACAATGGTTTCTTGAGGCATACCGTGGATATCCCACTCGTCACTTGTATTTTCTTTGTATACACACTCGCCTAAAGGTTCGTGTGTATACTAGAAACTACAACTGACTCGTGGGATATTCCACGGTATGCCACGAGAAACCATTGTATAACTAGTATATACTTATATTTTCAGGGGTTTTTTTTTCTTTTCATTTTTTGTTCATTTAAACCAGCCTCAGCTGAATTGGATACCGCCTGTTTAAATATTGCTAATAAATATAGATAAGTAAATAAATAAATAAATAATGTCTTCAGTTGAATCAGCGCATATAACTGAACTGATAAGCATTTATCGAAAACTCTGCTGACCATGGATCGGATGAAACTGATAAAAGTGAAAAGAGAATATTCTGTGCGTGAATCAAACACGTGATCCTGATTGGCGCCATCAGCAGCCACGCCTAGACTCTTAGCAAAGTCATTAAGACAAAGATCTGAACAATTATCACAAATTTGGAATGAACACGATCAGTGCTTTAAAGCGGAATAGCTTTTTGACGTCAAAATCTAACACAACAGAGTCAAATCGCTCATGAAAGCTCCCATATTTTTAACCCTTCCTTCTCCCCTTGGTTTGCTTTCGAAATTTAGCGTTACAAGTTTTGGAGTAGATTATATATCGTCCTACTTGGGAATCCCAACACGGCCACGCGTTGCATTTAGAAAAGTACAAAGTCTTTCCTTTTCAAGGTCTCTTGTTAGTTGTACGACCTCACTGCAGTTACATCTTGGGTTTTCCATCTATGTCGGAAAGTCGGCCGGACGCTCAAGGAAAGGACCGGGAAAATAACATAACCGCATTGATAAGACACAGGCGATAGTCAGCGATAATGATATGGAAAGTGATCAAGGGAGCAAGGGTCTGGCCATTTATCTACCATTCAGATCCATTACAATCGCCATCTTCCGCGTTGTCTAAATAACTTTTCCGGTGATGACAGACATGACTGAATGAATAGCCTGTAGGTGGCCGGTAGTCCCTTCGGTGCTTTATCGAAGATAACTAGATGATCCCCCGCCAGAGATGCAATACTGTTACAAGGTCATTTTGCTGAAGACAAACCTTTCGGAAAAGTCGATACGTGCGTACCTTACATTTTCCCATTCAACGCACGACCACACCCGCTATCTTAAGCATCTTGGTCACTCTGAAGTCAAATATATATTTTCTGAACTTTTGTCGTTCAAATCCATAAAAATTTGTATGGAATCCTCTATATACTGTATGATAGTGAATAGTTTAGTAGACCTGGTCATCATGATCTCACCCTTAACATGATATGAGCTGGATTCGCGGGTGAATTATTATCTTCTGCATACAACAATGCAGGACTCATGATGTGATAATGGTTTCAACAGTGTAACATTAGCAACTGCTTTGATCCCTTCAAATATCCAGACCCATGCATCCATAGCTAAAATTTTTGTATATTCACAGCTACAATTTATATGTTCACAGCTACAATAGTAAAAAACTAGCTCTTTCCTAAGGTTCTCTAAAGTCCATCCGTTTCTTTCCAATGAGGGTTTTGCTGATAAAGGTACATGTCAGAAGTCGATAACTATGTTATGTTATGTTATAACATAGTTATGGACTTCTGTACATGTACTCAGTGATGCCTTTTCGTGGTTACCACCTCGAAGTCTCGCAAGGAAAATGATATCGCCAAAGCCGCTTTTGTTAATATATGCTGTCGACAGCGTAAGGCTTGAGCTTCAGATGTTAGTGATCTTTATGATTTGAGGGAGTACACAAGAATGGCAATTTTAGAAGGCTCTTTCTTGACAATTTTCCATGTGGTGCGGCTTTTTCTTGCCATGTTACTACCCCGCCCTAAGTATAAACAGTCATGTCTGAAGGACTCTCATGAATGCTATAATAATGACAAGTGGTCAAGATGGTGAAAACCCGGTGAAAATGCAGAGCTATACAAATAGTATAGCTAGCTATTCAGAATATTTTTATTACAAATTCACGACTAAATGCACTGTGCCATCGTAAGCAACTGAAGTATGCACGGCTCAAGTTCATGAAATGTTCCTCGCGATGCAAGTACTCTTCTCCTCATTTGATAAACCGGGATTATATTTCAGATATCTGAAACAGAACTTTTCCCAACTTGACCTTTGCCACTTATTAGTTTAGCCTTAACTAACGCCTCGTTAGGTTGCGTAGGAAACGAACGAGTTGCTACCTACCATACCTGTCCTCATTCGCTAATGACAACCGGAAAAGTGGGGGCAGGCAAATTTGGAAATCATAACGGTCTTTAGTCATTGGTCTATTTTATGTGTTCCAACCCAACAAGGTCTTCGCATTAGCCAATTTTTGAAAATTTTTCGAAGGTGCGTATGAGCCCTGGGGTGAATTATAACTGATTAAAGACCTAACCATCATCGTGTTTCTCCTGTAGCAAACAGATACCATCCGTAATCAAGAAAATGAAAAATCAAAAAGATTTTAGGAAAACTTTAAAGAAGAATGCAATATTATCTTCAGTTTATCATCTCAAGATGATTCCTTTTGTACTCCAAAAAAATCAAAGGTCACGAGTGTGACAACTTCTAGCCTCTACCCTTCTTTCTTTCAGCATTATTCAGTAATTTTTTATCAAAATTTAACAAATTGTATTAATGATAAACACAAAAAAGGCTAATCCATAAAGTGAGAGTCAATACCAAAGTGTACATAAAATGTTATATGTAAATGAATCTCTTGAAAAGATTGACCAAGCCCTTCCGTTCTTGTTTGTTAGTCACTCACTTAATCCACCATCATTCTCCCACGATATTCTAGAAACCATGATTGCCTAACTTGGAATATGTCTTCCAATGGTCACCGAACATGTCACGTTTGTTTAGACGAGAAAAACAAAAGAAATCAATGAAAAAAGCTCAATATATGAATGCAATTCACCGACCCATGCAACCCAACTTTTCTATGCAAATCGTTTCCGCTCTGACCTTAGCACCTAATTGGCTTTTTGTGGCGTTTTTCTCGGTTCTGATTGGTTATTTCGAGCAGTGATGTACAAGTATTCAAAGAATGTGTCAATCAAATGATTGTCCTGATTTGGATCAAGATTTCTGCTCATTGTTGGCGTCGCGTCTTCTTCAAACACTGCAAGACTTCTGTCCTCTTGTGTCCACAAAATACTCCATTGGACCCAACCAAAATCTTTGTTTAGGAGTATTTAACATTCAAGAGGCACCGTCCTCGGTGTTTTGGTTGAAATAAGTATTCTTTTGGGGAATTTTGGGCCATAGTTAGCAGAGGTAAGTTGAGTCAAATAACAACATATATTTGCTGTTGTTTTGGAACCATTGCATGCTTGTTTTTTGATTTAAACAATTGATGTGCTTCGTGGTGGAGTTTATTTGAGTTAATTCAGCTTAAAACAACACAGATGGAAGTTGACAGACGAAGTTTCTGTGAACTTTCATCTAAACTTCAACTTCTAATTATACCTAAAGCCCGTCTTCATTGAGTCTTCTTTTGTTCTAAATGACGAAGTTATCACTTTGTAAGACACAAAAGAGAAATTATTATAGTGTTATTTAGCGCTTTTCACTTAGAAGATTCACACTTCTTCTCCGCAAAGAAAACACGAATATTATTTGTGATAATCACTACTCAATATTCAAAGCGACCCGCTTTGGGTCAAGATGTCCAAGGCTCACTGACCAACAATGTTCATGTTCGAGAACAACTCTCTAAAATTCTTAACTTCTAATTAATAAAAAGAAGGCCCCCTCGTGAGTTAATAGCGATTATAACTGGCAAATCTTCGAGTATATAAAGAGATTTTCTTTAAACAATTTTCGATTCACTCCTACGAAATGTCGGTGAGACGTTTTTCCTTGACATGCTTGGCTATCATCTCTGCTTATCTGTCAACTAAAACTCCATAACATCAACTTACTCAATTCATTCTAAATTTCTATGCTAAACTTTACACAAACTATAATTCCTTCTCTTTAACTTTCAGTTAATTCATTTTTCTTGAAGAAGGATACAGAAGTTTAAATTCGGAAAGTTGGTTTTTGAACTCAATCACGAGTCTTTGAAAGGCGACATTTTTGTGGTTTCTAAAATCCTTGACAGAATATTCTTGAGATAAGCTTCACAAACACGCCTCAAACCTTCAAATTTCATCGCAAATTAGAATTAACAGAAACCAGACTTTTTATATTTCATTAGAGGTAAAGTTTTTCATTATCTAGTCACGCTTAACTTATCAAATCCAAGCATTCAATCAATTAAGATTTTTTTATAATTCCGAACTTTTTCGTTTCAGCTTTCAAAGTTCTTTGCGGTTTGGACATAATTTATGAATTTCTGAAGCCGTAAGAGCAGCTTCAGCGTTTTGTAATCTGAGCCAACCATAAATTGTT
Source organism: Anthopleura xanthogrammica (assembly GCA_964019055.1). Classification (NCBI taxonomy): domain Eukaryota; kingdom Metazoa; phylum Cnidaria; class Anthozoa; order Actiniaria; family Actiniidae; genus Anthopleura; species Anthopleura xanthogrammica. The sequence goes on from OZ025213.1 coordinate 11,452,638, forward strand.
CGTGAAATTGCAAAACGTGTACCAAACATGGTGTAAGCAGAATTTTAGAGGCATATAATTTGATATTAGCAAGCGGTCGTACTCTGTTGACCGTATCCAACGTTCTTTCATCCCAGCCTTTAATGGTAGTTAATTCGTTTTAATGCCATTAACTATTGTTTCCATTACCTTATTTAACAATGACGATTAAAGCCACATGCAATACTTATCTTTATGAAAAAAATTAGATTGCAATTTCCAAATCAATCGCAACTCGATAGATTGCATGACTTTGTAGATTTCATGAAATCGACAAGCCGTTCACGTTATCGAAGCCGGTGATTAAATTTTGATTATAAATTAATAATGTACGTGATCTGTTTTTATTTTAATATCATACGAACTGCATAAAGTTGGTTTTAGAAAATATACCTACAAGTCCAACTTTTCAATGAGTTATGTTCGAAAAGTTCACTGCCCTTTTCATTGGAAAAATTATGAGAAGTTACGGATCATCCAAGACTCGTCTTTGATATTTGCTATTAAAAAGTAAAGTATAGTTATAACTATACTAATTGTCCTTATTCTGTAGAAAACTAGTTTGATGCTGGTTGAAGTGCATTGAATTATTGATATTAGATGATAAATTGTATCCTTGATTTGACATAGAGTCTATATAAATGACACCAGTATCACAATGAATAATGTTGAATCGTACTCTATATTTAGTTTGATTAATGGAGTGCCATATAAGAACCATAAACTCACAGCCCACAGCTATATTCTATTGATATTTGCATGACAACAAAAACCTCTTGAAAATGAGCAGTTAGTTTCAACCAGTTGTTGATATTCGTAGCTACGGCCTTCACTCAACAGAATATCATGTTGGACTCTGAATGTGTCTAGGTAGGGCTTGAGATCTGTTCAAGTATCAGTGGAATGTAGTTTGGTACCTCCCCTAAGAGAATTTCAAGATAATGAAAATCAAGTTCAACTTTGAGTTCTTTCCCTCAACTTTATCATCCTAATGTTCTTGGTTAAATTTCAAGGCCAAAGGTTATTTTGTAAGAGGTTTGTTTTCACTTCCAATAGATATTAGGGTAACTCTACTAAAAAAGTTTCGTTCAACTTCAAATTCAAGTTCCTGGTAGATATCTCATCATTTTTTCATATTATTTTATTCAATGAGACAGTTTTAATGAGAACTTCCTTGAATTAATACTCATATTTCTTCAAGTAATCCTCTCCTGATTTATCACTGAATTCAGATATTCTATAATATTTCGATAAACCTATTGGTTAGTTTACTGCATGATTATTTCTCTCCTCATGGACACACATGTTGATGTTTATTCCTTCTAGTTGCACAGTTTTAAACAGCTTTTCCTGTGTCATTGATGTTTTGGCTTTCTTACTGTAGCCTAAGGCCATTCCACAAGAACTGAACTTAGAACTGTAATTTGAGATGTTTAGTGACCTCATTTTAGTTGAGTAGTAAGGATGCTGAACAACTCAGCTGAGGGTAAAATCTTTCAAGAACTTATCAATACACTTCTAGATTCACAATCATAAACATCACAATTCGTTATCGTGTTGCTCTTAGCTTTGTTTTGAGATGATCAGCGGCGTAACTTCATGCCAGATGTTTTCTCATACATACATCATGCAAAGACACATGGAGTAAAATATAAGAACAATGAGGATATAAAGATATACTGTACTCTTGTTATTGGTGTGTGAGTTCTTTTGTACTTGTAATTTGTGTATAAAAAAACTATTTTAGACAGGCTTTATATTTCATAGGACTTCAATCTTCAAAGTTTTTACTTTATATACTGTCAAGACATACTGTGAAAAACAACTTTCTTTGCTTATGAAAGGCATCTGATACTTGAACTTATAATATTATCTCAGAATACTACTAATCTCAGATTTTCCAAGCTTAGCTGATTTGTTTTACAAATTAGCATAAAGATTCATTGTTGTTTGCTTTTGAAAACAAACTCTGAGAAGTTGGCTTTGAAATTATGTAACGTTATAGTAAGCTTGATGTTGGATGAACAACATTGTTTTCATAACTTGGCCATTTATCTGATCATTTTCAAACTAATGAAAACATAGTTGGAGGGTTTTAGCAGTGAATCACTTATGCTTGATATGTATACTCCTAGCTGAAGTATACTTTAGGGTTATCCTAGTATTCTTAATTATCACCCTCATTTTCATCCAATCATGCCCAAAACAAATGCTAGATTACAGCTCGCATTTAATTGAGATAAAATGCTAAATTCTCCTTTGCAAAGGTAATTAAACATAAGATATTGTAAAGAGAATATAGGCCTTGATCAGAATGGTGTTTGTTTTATCATCTTAGATGATGTTCAGTGATGGTGTGTTAACATAATGTAGCCCAGATCAGTCAAGATATAGGTCTGATAACTACCAGACTGACAAAAGACAAGAACCAATGTGATATACCTTAGCTGGGATAACAGTAAACATGGAGTGTTTGTATTAATACTTACACTACAGGGACTCCACATTCCTAGCTCCTCTAAAAGAAAAGAACTACTCTTTACATACTGGATGTCATAACATAATTTCAGATAATTTATTGCTAATTATTTTATTTCCAACTCTGACTCTAAACTACAAAGAAGATTTTTTAGCAATATATTGCAGTTCTCTAGTTGACCTTTTTTTTTTGCCATCCTATCATTGGTAGAACTTTAAAAAAACTCCTACACACTTCATATTTTAAATGCTTTCTTTTTAAATAATGCACAGTTTTGTACTTGAAACCTAGTATTTGGCTTATCTCGTCTTTAGAAATAACATTGTATTGATAATCCTGCAGTTTTCATTCATTTGAGTTTTAGCAAACTTTATCCTTTATTAGAATCTTCAAGCCATCTCACATTGTTTTATCTTGTTTCAGGAATGAACAGTTGAGCTCCACTCAAGATTACAAGAGATTTTAACAGGAATAATCAAGAATACTACTTATAAAAGGAATATACCAAAGAACTGGATTTCAATATGAAACTAGGAATATTTTTAATAGTTAGTCTCACTGTAGGACTTACAGTAGCTGAATCAAATAAACCAGAGACTCCAAATTCAAGACAAAAATTACCAAATTTAGTGGCTATCACTGGGAGATATTTCACATATCCATTATCAAGGGATAGTCATTCAAAATATATGGTGAGTAAAATATATATATATATAGTGTTTTGCCTTTCTTCCTAGGATATTTGTAATGATATATCTTAGAGGCTCTCACAGATTTCATAGGTGTTTGCAATGGTAGTGGTACCTTGCATTTGAAAGACGTTTCTTTTGTGCTATATACTTTAATGATATGAATGTCTGTTATGTGAAATGAGGTCATTACTTCTGGGTATGCCAAATTGCAGGCATAGTATTGCAAGAATTCTATAGTAGTGCAAGAGACAACATTGTGCCAAGATCAATGCAATGCTCAAAGGAAATAGTCATATAGTATGAATGGGTCAACAGCCAAAGCTCTCCATGTGACCATGTGCGTAAGCAACCAGCTCTAGTTACGACCACGATTCTGAAACCTTGTTTGCATTGGTGCTAATGAGAGCACATTCTAATTAATGACCAGCTCTAGTTATGACCAATTTTTTTTATTTCCCGAGGTGGTCAATTATGAGAGCTTTGGCTGTATTACTTATACTTGATCAATAACTGAAAATGATCACGTGGTCTGAAATGGGACAGAATTTATCCAAGTTTAATAGGTCAACAAAGGAAATTCTATGGTCTGAAATGGGACAATAGTAAGCCAAGCTGAATAGTTTTACAGTCAATGCTGAAATTGTAAAGCCTTCAAAAAATCTGAACAAACTAAATCAAACATCGCCGCCACTATTCACTAACTGCTTGTCAAAGGTCCGGTCAATCTAAGGCTCAATAACGACATTTTACTCTGGCTATAAGATAAACTAACCTAGTCAGTTTAGTTTTCAATCCGTCTAGCCACATTTTCATTCTCTTAGCGGTCTGCAAGTACAACAGCATTTTCTTCCTTCCTCTTGACGCGGTAGGAAGCCATATTTTTTTCCTTGTGGTTTATTTGCTGTCTCATTAGCACATCTAACCCCTTAGCTTATCTAAAGCTCTTCTTTTGATAGAGAATTTGTACTGTGGCTGGTAGAATACTTCAGTGCTCAAAGCCAGACTTTGTTAAAAGGGTTCGAAGAGGTCATTAATTTGCTTCAAAAACTCTTGACTGCGTCCTTCCTTTTAAAAGGAAAACAAACAGGCTATTTATTTTCTTATTGTGTCTAATGTGAGAAATATAGTATAATATCAAATGTGTAGGATGGCCTTTGAACTGGGAGCATCTTGTGTGGCTCCATATTAACGCTGTGGTTACGTTTTCTCACAGTGTATCATCAGCGTCGTTTTGGGTTTGGGGTTTACGAGAATACCAATCATAGCTCCACCCTTGGACCACAAACACATCAGCTTACACCCTAAGAACAACCCTTGAAGCTAGCCTCTTATTATCATATCAAGTTTCTGTTAGCCGCGATATCTTTGCATTTTAGAAATGTCCAAAATTCTTGGCAATATTTTGAAACCTTTGATCTAACATTTTCCATTGTGTATTAAGCTTTTCATAGCACGGTTTTTTACGAAATTCTTTGCAACATTTTGAAACCTTTCTCAGTTCTAATACTTTCCCATATACCTTAAAATTCTCATTGCTTTCCCGAAATTCTTGGCAGTATTTTGAAACCTTTCTCAGTTCTAATACTTTCCCATATACCTTAAAATTCTCATTACTTTCCCGAAATTCTTGGCAGTATTTTGAAACCTTTCTTCCAATAACCATTTTCTTTCCAAATTAATTGATCAAGAAACTGATCATTGGTGCAGAACAACTACAGACTATTCCTACCACAGGTTTTAAACATCTTTTGTGACGCTATTATTTGTGGTTTATTTCATTTCCTGTGGCTTGTTCCATCACAGCAAGAACAAAAAATAACAACGCTAATTCGTTTTCCTCGCCCTCCGACAACAATTAAGAATATTGATCATCATAATGAAGGAAACGATGCGAAAGCTGTGATATAAATCCACCAGTTGGTCGGAAATATCCCTTTTTATCGTCTCATCAGTTATTCAGAAAACACCTGGAGATTCCGTTATTTTATCTCAACATAAAAGATTAAAATTCGTTGATGAATCATACTTTATTTCCGAGATACGAAAAAACAATATTCATTTGCCATCTTGCTTTAGAATTATCACTGATATTGTTTTTCTGATATCACTTCAGGGTTGTATCGGCTGGCGCGCGGTTCCATGAAGTGCGTTTTTATAGAATCTGAGATCTTGATTTCATTACATTTATGTCAACGGCCTCTAAATGTAAGAAACCACGAAATAAAGTCAGGATTTTGAAACATCCAATCAGTTGCAGAGACTTCACTCACAGTGCCATTAGAGAACAATTTTGATTGGTTCTGATTACCGTTACATCGTGACTGTTAAATGGCTTCCACTCTGCACCAATCAAATGTATACCACTAAGTTGCGTGATTTTTGATTGGTTCTGATCTGCATCGTTACATTATCGTGACTGTTAAATGGCTTCCACTCTGCACCAATCAAATGTATACCACTAAATTGCGTGATTTTTGATTGGTTCTGGTCTGCACTGTTACATTATCGTGACTGTTAAATGGCTTCCACTCTGCACAAATCAAATGTAAACCACTAAGTTGCGTGATTTTTGATTGGTTCTGATCTGCACCGTTACATTATCGTGACCTTTAAATGGCTTCCACTCTGCACCAATTAAATAAGCGCACGAAACTACAGTCACCAAGTTAACAAATAACCTGCACATGTGACCTGTTAATTCCTCAATAAACCAATCAACAAGCTCGAAGCACCGCTTGCCACATATTAAAGCACACTTAACGAACAAAAATCTTATCTTAATGAAATACTAATTTCTGTCATTGAACTTTCAGGTAACCGAAGAAGGCAAGAAATCTCTACCGAAATGGCTTTCATTCGACTCGGAAAACAATGAGCTATTCGGCGTGCCTTCATGGAGAGACAAAGGAACATATCACTTACAACTACACGGTACAACTACAGAGCCTTTTACTCTTTACGTCAAAGACTTACACGATGTTGCAACAAACCCTGCTCTAAGGAACAACAATATCACCAAGGTGCCTCTCGTGAAGGAAGCAATTTGTCACAGCGGGCTTCCTGTGGCTGCTGCTACCATCATATTTGATCTTCACGCGGGAAAATTGAGCGGGAAAGACAGGGTTGAGTTGCTACGACGGGTGGCTGCCTTTGCAGATGTGGATGTTGATAATCTACGTATGTCTCTTGGGAAAGGTCATAGCACGGCTCTGAACCTGAAGGATGTTATGATGCTCACCGCGGGACCTGGAAATGTACTCGAGGCTAAGGAACCAGGTGTTGTGGTGTCGTGGCAGATAGGGTGTGGCATTGACGTAGCTGGTAAGGGCAAGATACATTGACGATTTATTCATAAATATTTTTAACAAGATATGGTATTTTCTAGTACAGGTGATGTGCGCTACTAATGCGATGCCTCTCTAAAACGTTCTGTAGCAGGGCCCAAAATAACGGCCAGTCAACGGGAAAAATTTCCGCCCAAAGTGAAAGGCTCCATTCTGATTCCATCACGTTACATAATATCTTTTCACTAACCTTTTATTATTATTTTTGGGTTGTTTTAGGTACTCGAGTTGCTTCTTTGTTGAAGTCAAGTGCTGAGACTGGAGCTTTCGACAAAGCCTTGTCCTCCCCAGTCTCCAGCTGGCACATTACCACAGGGTTCCCAAAAGGTCCTCGCAGACGTACTCGCAGACAAATCATGATACCTCTCTCCCCTACCCCAACACCTGCCAAGAGGCCCTTCATTCCTGGTAAGGTTCCAGGGATAACCGCGACACCTACTGCTACGATTTCGCCTCCGCCTTCTCGAGTAGGCAAGGTAACCGTCATCATCCCAACACCAACTACCGTCATGCCAGGGAAGACAGTTATGCCCAACACTAGGCCAATCGTCAGGAATGCTTTCGGATCCATATCTGTAATAGCAGGTCAGATGTTACGTTTCCAAGTCCCGTCCAACACCTTCTTTGACGCAGAGGACGGCAACACCAGAGCGTTGTCCTTGAGGATGTTTTCTCTAACTGGAGGCAGTCTTGCGTCCACTTCATGGATCCTCTTGAACGGAGCATCACAGGAAATCTACGGCCTTGGGATGATACCTAACATTGGATCACACGATTTCTTAGTATCTGCTATGGACTCGGGAGGGTTGAGCAGCCAAAGTTATCTAACTGTCAACATTCAAAGGGATACCCATCAATACAACCATGAATTCACGCTCGATTTGAACATTGACAATGCTGCGTTTTCTAACAATGTCGAGCTCCGGCTTGAACTTTTGGACAAGTTGGCAACATATTTCGGGGTGAATGCGGGTGACATCCGTGCGTACTCCTACGGCCCAGGCGTAGTTTTCAAATTCCGCTTCGCACACGTGCCTTCTCGGCCATGCAACGGCCCAATCCTTCAAGGCTTGGTCGACAAATTTGGAAGAACGAGTATAAACCCCGCCCTGGTAACAGCCCTTGGCTCGAGATTCCCATTCAAATCGGGATCTTATAAACTCTTGGGTAGCTGTTCGATCCTGAATGGTCCTGAGGTCAGGAATGGCATCACCCAAATTAATGCTATATCTGGACAAGCACTCGAGTATATTGTACCACAGAACACTTTCTACGATATTGAAGATGGGTACGATTTGCGTCTGGATTTACTGACTCAAGGTCTTGCGCAGTTGCAGCCAATGTCGTGGGTCTTAGTCGACAGTGCAAAGAGAAAGATATATGGACTGCCCATGGACGCTATGATTACAAATCATAAATTTACTCTCCAGGCAACAGATTCTGATAACCAAAAAGTACGAGACTCTTTCAACCTGGATGTCAAGGCAGATGCCAATCTATACAACCATGAGTTTACAATAGTCTTGAATATAGACAATGTAGAATTCATTGGAAACGTTGCCAAACGTCTTTCACTTCTTCATGACATCGCTAAGTATTTCCAGACTGACGTTAAAGATGTCCGGGTGTCCAACTTTGGTCCCGGTGTCACATTCTCCTTCAGATTTAGCGACGTGCCATACAATGACTGTGGAGGGCGGCTCATGACTTTGATTAACAAGTTTGGTAAGGACGGCATTAACCCGAACTTCCAACGCGAACTGCAGAACAAATTTCCAATCACGAAAGGAACTTACAAGCTTCTAGGTCCTTGCAGAAAGGCTGATAATACACCGCCTGTCGTGGCTAACCCTATAAGGAGCCTCCCAGATGTATATGCTGGTCAAGTGTTCACGTATCGAGTACCTCGGGACACTTTTGTCGACAAGGACGACGGTGACGCCTCTAAACTCAATCTCGAACTCATGGCATTTGGTAGAATTAAGCTTCCTTCGAGTTCCTGGGTCTTGCTTGATGGACCAGATCTGAAGCTGTACGGTCTTCCTATGGACATCCAGATAGGAGAGCATGAGTTTGATCTGTTGGCTGTAGACAGTGGTGGATTAGAGGCCAAGGACACGTTCAGGATACCCGTTAAACAAGACCCGTCTCGCTTTAACCATGTCTTCAGCTTCTTGTTCGATTCAGTTGACAAAGCTATTTTTTCAAGTAACGTGGCCATCCGAACCGAGCTCATGGAAAAGCTTGCCAATCACTTTGGTATTAGCCTGGATAGACTACGTGTTACTTCCTACTACCTAGAGCCTAAAGGAATAAGATTTAACTTCCAAATCGCGGGCATCCCACACAAGGAATGTAAAAATCCTGAACTTCTTAAGGCCATTAATGCTTTTGGTAAGACGTCTCTGACCCCGTCCTTCATTACAGCTTTGGCACCTAAATTCGTAGGGAAGTCAGGAAACTACACACTTCTGGATGTCTGTGCTGAAAATGTGAAACCTACCATCAAGAACGGCGTCATACCACGGGGCAGGCCATTGGAAACATTTGGAGGACGCGTATTGTACTATACAATACCAGCTAACGCATTCTACGACCCAGAGGAGGGCTTTACCAGGAATCTCAAGCTACGTCTTCTCAGACCCAATGGCACTCCAATCCCACTTGACTCATGGATCAGGTTTGACACTGATAAACAACAACTCCAGGCACTGCCACTTGGGTCTCAGGTTGGTACCCATCGTTTTGTTGTCGAGGCTGAGGACTCCAAAGGCGGTAAAGTGAATGATACCTTAGTGCTGAATGTGATGGAAGATCCAGAGAAATACACTCAGAAATTCACCTTGCTTCTTAACTACGACAACAAGAAGTTCAATGACGACGTGAAGGTGCGACTGAGCCTAGTCGATATATTGGCCAACCACTTCAAAGTGCCAAAGGAGAGTATTCGAGTCATTTCGTATGGTGATGGAGTGAAGTTCTCGTTCTACATCGATAGCGATAGCGTCCCCCTCAAACCATGTAACCATCCACGAAGAACCCAGGTTGTCAACATGTTTGGCAGGAATCGTAGAATCAATAAAGATTTAGACAGGGCTCTTTCTCCGACGTTCCCTGTCAAACTTGTTGAATATGAACCACTTGGCCTCTGCCATCCGTTAGGAAATGTTGGTCCAACCCTGAACAAGCCCATCCCCACCCTTCAAGTGAATGCAGGCAAAGGAACTATCTTTAAAATACCGTACGATACGTTCTTGGACGCCAACGAGATCGACACTAGGAACTTGAATCTCAAGCTGAGGACGGAGAACGACAAACGAATCCCTTCCAATTCTTGGATCGTGCTTTTGGACTCGCAAGAGATCTTCATGCTACCCGAAAAACCAGATATTGGCCAACACAAGTATATCCTCAAGGCATTTGACTTCGCCAAAGATAAGGCAGAGGACAGAGTTACAATCGAAGTGATGAAACCCATACCAATATCAACGGAGTTTACCTTGGATCTAGCGATTCCGAAGAAGCCATTCATGAACGATGTGAAAATTCGTATGAAGCTGCTGAATAAACTGGCCAACTTGTTTGGAGTGAGTTTAACTGACGTCAATGTTTTGACGTATGGTCCTGAAGGGCCAGATATTCGGTTCAAGTTTGGTCTGTCTGATTTCTCCCCACTTGAATGCAACCACCCATCGTTAAAGAAGTACGCAGAGCTCTTTGGAATCGATGTCCCATCTTCTGAGTTGAAAAGAGCTTTAGGTAACGACTTCAGGGTCAAGAAAGCGAAGGTCGAACAAGTTGGAGTTTGTAAACCAAAGCCCTTAAATACTCCACCTAAACGTATCAATGACATGGGTCGCCTCAACTTGGTTGATGGCCAAGGGATGATTTATACGATACCTTTTGATGCTTTCTACGACAAGGAAGACAAAAGTACCAGAAACCTGACTCTAACTTTAAGGCTTGATAGAGATCAAGATGACACCCTGCTGGCTACATCTTGGATCCTCTTAAACTCTACCACACAGGAGATATATGCCTTACCGATGGAGCCTACCGGGATGAATAAATTTGTCCTCGAAGCCAGAGATTCGGGTGGCTTAAAAGCTTACGATGCTTTCGAAATGTTGGTTGAGAAAGACACCAGCCCATTCAACCACAAGTTTACTCTCTTTTTGGACAATGACAATGCAACGTTTTTAAACAATGTTGGAGTGCGTCTGAGACTGATGCAGAAGCTTGCAGACTACTTTGGAGTCAATGTATCGAATATTAGAGTAGACGAGTATGGACCAGGTCCATTCATGACCTTCCACTTTGACCATCTACCCTACAGTCCTTGTGATACGGCCGCGATGAATGGATTAACAGACGCGTTTGGTGCAGATAAGGTTAACCCGGCACTCGCTGCAGCGGTGGGTCCTGAATATCGTGTTGCTGATGGATCATATGTATTGATGCCACCCTGCGATGGAAGTGTCGGTGCTGTAGCTGGCGCGAGAGATGGAGGTGCAAGAGGAACTTGGTGGACAGCAACCCTAATCCCAGTGGTTGTACTAGGTATATTGCTACTTCTTCTTGGTCTATGCCTCTTGTTTGTCATGCGTCGTAAACGCAAAGGACTTAGTGGTGACGACAGGAAAACCTTCATCTACAAACGAAAACCTGTTGTGTTCAAAGAAGAATATGACGTGAAAGAAGAGTTATTGAAGCAGCCGTTGGTCCTACCAAATGAGAAGCCCCCTCTCCCGCCTCCAGCTTACCCTAGAACACCTAATGGCAGTGCTGTGACAACACCGATGTTGGGAGAAGAAAGACGTGCTTACCAGGCACCTTCATTCACGTCCAGTCGACAAATGAGTGCTAGTGCTAGTAGTGGGGGTATGATGGCGTCTGGCGGAGGAGGAGCTGGTGGCGGTGGTGGCGGTATGGGTGGTGGAGGCGGTGGTATGGGTGGTGGAGGCGGTGGTATGGGTGGTGGAGGCGGTGGTATGGGAGGTGGAGGCGGTGGTATGGGTGGTGGAGGTGGAGGAATGTCTGAAAGCATGGGAGGAGGTGGAGGTGGAGGTGGTAGCTTTAGTGGCGGAGGAGGCGGTGCAGGAGGAGGAGGCGGTGCAGGAGGAGGAGGCGGTGCTGGAGGAATGGGTGGAGCAGGTGCAGGTATGGGTGGCGAGGGAGGAGGAGCAGGCGGAGGTATGTCTGGAGGAGGTGGCGGAGGTGCCATGAGCGCAAGCAAGTCCTCTTCATACAGTTACAGCGGCAGCAGCAACTCGAGCAGCGCAAGGAAGGGAGCCTATTCTGGATACAGACTACCACCTGCCTACGTGCCACCTTAAAAAGATAGCTACATTCTATACATCGATATTGGTTATAATTACCTGGTGGAAGAATATGACAATTTGAACACTTTGAAAAGAACATCGTTGAGAAGATAAAGACGAACAATAATCTGTAAAAATAATGCAAGATATTGAAAGAACCATGCGGTAAAATAGATGCTGAAAGACATGAACATTGAATGATGGTCTTATTTCTGGTGTCATGTAGCATACGATCATCTTATAAAATTCACATAACCTATTCCTTGAATCTACCCATGTCATTCGAAAAGACAAGGTGAGCGAACCAAGTCTAGCCCTGCTTGTCTCAATGTTTAGTCATAAGAATCTTTTCAAATAGAGGGTTTTAAAAACAGTACATGCCAAGAATATATTATCAATCCATTAATATTAGGGTTAAAATATTGTTTAAACGTCGTTATACTCGAGGGTGGTCAGTTTAAAGACCTCCTTGATGACGTTATAACGTGCGTTAAAAAAATATAAAACAAAAAAAAGTCAAGTAAATCATAAAAGCAACATTGAGCCAAGCAGGAGGTGTCAGTTAGCAGACAGAACACTGAATATGACAAAGCTTTGTTTCATACAGTTCCTTAGTTTCATTCAAATATTTAGCCGAAAATTAGCGACAGATAACCAACAGGGTTGATCTTCAGAACGAACTCAAGGTTACCCAATCAGAATTGAGGATTCAACTTTGTATTTTGATTAGAATTTTCCAAGTCAATCGCTGCTCGGAAAATGCTAACCAAAAACAGTTAGACATTAAGGCGTAGTCTTCAATCTGCAGCTAGTCAGCGGTCTTACATTATGACGTCACCTCGCAATTTTTATCCAGATGTTCGATTTGGGTACAAAAGCTTGGCAGACGGCCATGTTGGAAGACATCAAAAATATATTCTCCAACATGGCTGTGACGCGCTAGTAATGGTTAAAGACTACAATTTCTCTGATCTGTAAAAGCCAGGCATCCAATATTTCCATGAGGAGTTTCAAGGCTGACATGTTGTAGGGGGGTGGGGGGGGGGGGGGGACATGGCATTGTTCTTCCCCTCCAACATGGCTGCCATGAAACTAGCTCTATAGTGACTGGGATCATCTTTTGGGCTTTCCTCTTCTGCTCAGATCAGTTATGAATATAATTTTTTTATAACTCTTATTGTAGAAAGCAAGCATAGCTAATAAAGTTTCAAAATAATTAATTTTTCTACCATAATTATTTTTTCACTCAAAAATCTTATGTAATTTAAATATTATTTTGGTTGTTATAATTATAGACTTATTTTAGTTAATTTTCAAGTCGGGCGTTTGAACAGATGCTAAATGAGTAAGAAAAATACAGTACCGAGACTCGAATAGTTTTCAGCCAATTAAAAAGCACAAAAACGCGCAACAACCAATTACATTTGTTTTATAAGTAAACCATTTAAGAGCCACGATACTATAAATTAGCCAATCAGAATGCCCGAAAACGCGCGGCAACCAATTACATTTGTTTTATAAGTAAACCATTTAAGAGCCACGATACTATAAGTTAGCCAATCAGAATGCCCGAAAACGCGCGGCAACCAATCGCAGTGACAATATAAGGAAACCATTGAGCCAAGGTACTGTACGTTTTCCGCTCAGACGAAATCACGCAAGTACCGTGCGAGTCGGTTAATATCAAATCAGTTGTATATTATGACATTAGATAGCCATAACGAACTATTATATTCTATAGTTCCTTTGGTAAGATGGTTTATAAAGAAAGTTAGAATACGTTATAAAAAGTTGATTCGTAAAAAGTTGTAATTTCTATTTTTGGTTATAATAAAATGTTAAACAATTTGTGTCAGTTGCTATATAGAAATTGAATTCAAATTTGATTCAAAAGAAAATCGTACTAACTCTAAGTTAACAAATAACTTGCTTAGAATTCCAACATTTTAGATTAAATAATTATTACTCTTACCTTCGGTCTCAACAACCTCTCGAAAAAAGTCAATCCCTCTATGTATATGGCTTTCTTAATCAGATTCCTCTGATAATTCATTTCATTATCAGAAGTGGGTGAACTAAAGCTATCCCAAAAAATTCCGATCATACCTAAGTCGCTCAAAACCGAGGTATACTGGGCCCCTTGCGGCCAAGCATTAAAAAAATTAAAGATAGACCATAGTATTTCGTTAAATTGACATTTCAAGATTTGATCAGTTTTCATAGCTTCCAAGTTCAGTCTGTTAATTTTTGCGAGTACCTAGTACACGGGTATACTAATAATAACGAAGAGGACTTTATCGGGTATAAAGGTCCATGCACGTGACGTAGAATGCAATCATCCATTTGAATTAAGGAATTGTATCCTTTCAGCGTCAACAAACAAACACAATATTCCGAACGGTTATTCATACTAGATCCCTATTGATTCCTTTAGTTGCTGTGATACAATGAAGTCCAATTTCAGTCTTGACATTTTGTTCTGCAAAGTTCATTACCTCTTGTCACTGTCTCTTTCCAGACTTTCTGGCACTGCGGCTGAGAGCAGCAATTATAGTATTTGATTTTACTATTTGCTGTTTTACTATTTGGAACAAGTCCTTCCGGAGAGGAGAGTAGCGAGAATAGACCCCTTGCAGCACTTCGGAGTGTTGCTCGTTTTGGAGGACAAAAAAAATAGCCGAGATTCCAATTCTCAGGAGATTGAAATTCTTTTGTTTTGTACTCCAAATTGAGCTGCCTTGACGTCACGTGCAGGGGGTCTTTACTACATTACTGACGCAAAAAGCTGTTATGTCTTAAGAGAACGCAACCTTCAGTATCAAGTGTCTACCTAATCAATCATGAGAAGAGAACGTACAGGACAGAGGAGAAGAGAAAGGTGTCTAACTCGAAAGCATTAGCTGCTTTAGCCACCTTGCCACATTTAAATATTAACCTTTCATTATTATTTTGTCCTTCTTTTCTTTTCGTTTTGTAGGCATATATTTCACAATTTAGTAATTATAATTTATTGTATTATTATTTTATTTGTTAATCAAATTGAGGTTGAAGTTGCAAGAGGAAAAGGATAAAAAGAGGATAGAAAGAAAACAAAAGAGGAGTGAAACTAAAGAAGAGAAATTGCAAAAATATTCCATTACCCCTTTCGTGGAACCCCTCTTCGAGCTAGAAATTGCTATACAAAGGCTCGAACCTCGGACCCCTTGCATCAAACATCGCAGACAACCTAATCTTGCACCGTTGCTTTATCCGAACCTCCCCGAGTTACGCAACAGCCAGGAGTTGGAGGGTAAACATTTTTTTTTAAAACTTGAATATACAGGTTCTGTCATTCCACGTTCAAGACTTCGACCGACCAAATTGCTAATGTATTGTTATATTATACTCTTATTTTGCGTTTTTTTTTTTTTTTTTTTTTTTGCAAAATGTGATTTCCAAATATAATGGCCAATGGGTGCGGTTGTTTACTTAACTTTTAGTGAAAATCCATCAAGACTATATGTTTTATCTCTTCTTTCGCACACACATTGTCATACAAAACATGTTCCAACAAGAAAAAAAGAGAAAGTGAGAATTTGATTCCTCTTGAGGTGTTGGATGTAGCAACTTGGTTCATTGTCTTCTGAGACATCTATGAGCAAGGTGACGCTACAACAGTTGAACGAGGTGAGCAATGAAAATCTAACTCTTAAGTCTAATATCTTCGAACTGTTCGTACTGAAATATCATGGGACTGCTAGCGAACTACGGTCATTAAAGGAAAGAACGAAATTTAATTTCAAAATGGAGGAAAACTTATTTTATGTTAAAAGCAGATTTGCTTTACTGATGTTTCTCTTGAGTGCAGAAAGTTTTACTTTCCGAAAGGTTTCGAAATTTTAATGATGTTTTTGATTTATCAGCTTCACTTTTTTTCGTATTTGATTATTTCTTACTCACTTTACTTTACGTACCGACGTTTTCATCTTTGAGCAATTTTCGTTAACAAAGAAATGAAAATAATTTTCCTACCTCATTTGTTTTATTTCGCAGTACGTAAAAATGAGGTTCTTCGTGGTCGTGTTACTAGTGTGTTTGGCTGTGTTCGTTTTTCCTGCCTACATCCAGCCGGCCTGCGGACAGCAGAACAAGCCTGCTCGGCATGTAAGTAAACCAGGCCAAATAGGTTCATACGATTGATCCTTAAAACAAACTTATGTTGGTGGGTTATCCCAGTTTTCAGGGCTTGTTTCGATAAAACTCGGTTTCAAAGTTTGATAGTTTTTGCCTTTTGTATCATGCTTTAGTTCTTTTTTTAGTGTGTGTTTTTTTAATTATTTTTGTGCTTTTCAGCCCAGGTCAGATTATTCCTGTTTGGCCGGTCGTCCTGGTATCCCCGGTCTCCACGGTAAACCCGGTGCTCCTGGACGAGATGGACGAGATGGCAGACCAGCTATTCAAGGTAAACAAGGTCCTCGAGGGTTTGACGGGACTCCAGGCAAGCAGGGACCTCCCGGAGCTCCTGGTGCACCCGGTTCTCGGGGACCTCAGGGTCCAATGGGAGACGATGGTCCAAAAGGAGAGAAGGGAGAGCCTGATGTGAAAAGTCTTTCAGCCTATTCGAACTGGAAAGAATGTACGTGGAACAACCTCAATGAAGGGAAAGACAATGGACTGATCAGGGTGAGTAGTTTTATCAGGGCTTTCATTAGAATTTCAAGTTGGTGAAGGAGGCACAAGGCCCCGTATGTTGTTCTCATAAGTTTTTTTTTTTTTTGTAGGACTGTCTTTTCTACAAGAATTACACTGATTCCATTATTCATGTTTACTGGAATGGTAACTTAAGAATCCATAATTGTAACAACTGCTGTAAGCGCTGGTTCTTCACGTTCAACGGTGCTGAATGCAAGACTCCTCAAGCAATAGACGGTATCGTGTACATGCAGAAAGGTGCAGGAACCAAGGACCTTCATCGTGTCCGCCATATTGAGGGTCACTGTGACAAGGTCCACAAGGGACATGTCCGTGTGGGCTTCAATATCGGGAACTGTGCCCATGGCGCCACAGGTGACGCCTATACTGGGTGGCAGTCTACCAGCCGGTTTTTCATTGAAGAGGTACCCAGGCCCCAGCAGTGAGATCTGCACTCGTTACCAGTCCCTGTACCTCATTATTCAGTATTCAATCAGTCTGGCTGTTAATATTCTATTGATAACCAAACTGAATGAATAGTGAATGACAAGTGATGTAAAACCAACGATGACATGACTAAGATAATGTAATGTAATGGAATAGTTTTATGCTGTAGGTACTTGACTCTTGAAAAGCAAATAAAAGCATTAACCTCACTTCTACAATGTGAATTATTTTGTGTTAAGAACCATTAATTTACCTCAAATAGGGAGGAGAAGGAGAAGAATACAAATTAAATTCTGCACATTGAATACTGAAAGACAAATGCATGATTATACGCGCCAACATTAACTTGATGAATTTGAATAAATTCAACGATCATTCGAGGTGGGCGACGGGAGAGGAAAACGAGGAAAAGAATTGCTTTGGTTTTCGGTTCTCTTTTGGCTCCAATTATTATTTTTATTTATATGTTTTTTTCCTTTGTCAACTAATAGGGTGTTATTGTTTATGAATGGTATTGTGACATTTCAAAACGATTAAAAACGCTGTTTAAACAGTAAAATCCTTCATGGTGAAGCGTGCGAAACGAGTGGTTAGGTTTTGGGATGGGTAGGCAATGTAGCAATGGATCGAGTCTCAGAATCGTCGTATAATATTTTTTTTTTTTATTATTTATTTAATCAATTTGCCAAAGGCAGGTGATTACACAATAGAACATTAAGTCCCCTACAAGGCGTATCAAAGGTTGAAGAATATGTTGCATGTTTGCACTCTATCTTTGACGGATTAGTTTTCTATGGCGTTTCATCCAGGTTTCGCCATCAAATAGGGCCAAATAAGACCTGAACACGTCATAGACATATGGGCACGACACGTGACTAAAGATCCCATACTTAAAACAGAAGCACCATGATTTAGAAGCCTTTCCGAATTCTTTACCTATTATTCCAAAAAAAATAAGGTAAATATGATATAAGAAATTCCATAAGAAATACCTCGAAAAAGCTGGGTTAACAGAGGACTGTTTATAGATACCTCTTGGGAAATATATCCCCTGAAAGTTTTACAATCTGCACTGCAATGCCTATTTGTATTTGCTAATTTTACTGAGATAGAAAAAAATGTCTTAACGGAAGAGATGTACTAAATTACTGTGAAAATATTCATATATTTAGTTCTGTGAAACTATAACGAAAGATGACAATAAAACTCTCTTACCTTGTGCGTAATGTTTTGCCATTTGAGGCTGGCCTCAAGAGCGGATCAAGGATTTTGTTCAGGGAGGGGTGCAGGGCACAAAGTCATCCCAGGGGGGTGCAACCCTCAGAATCGAAGAAATAAAACATTACTTTGTACAGGGTATCTTCAAAATAGGAGGACAAAGTTGTTCGGGGGGGTGGGGGTGCGCACCCTCTGCACCCTTCCCCTGGATCCACCCTTGGGCGCGCGCGCGGGCCTTACACGGTACCGGACGAATTTTTAACTATTCAAAAAGTTTACATGGAACTGTGCTATCTGTGCTATAAGAAGTTTTTGAAAGGTTAATAAGAGTATCAGTTCTTTGTTTAACGGTTGCACATGAGAAGATGCACGAATATAGGTACGACTCAAACAAAGAATCTTGTTCTCAAGTGAATGAGGTGGCGCAGTTTAGGTCATGGACATCCCACAAGTGTTATTGGGTCTTGAGACATCACCTTGTTGCCAGAAATAATGTTCCTCAATTTCAATCGTTGAAATATCACCTCATAGGAGGGTCGGTGTATATAGTACTATTCCATGTGCGTACTTACACTGAGCTGTTTCATTCCCAAGCACTTGAAAGTTAAATATGTAAGGGAAATATGAAATGTATTAGAGGAATTGGGTTCGGAATTTAGAGGTAAAATAAACCTCTTGACTGTGAAGTCAAAGCAGCACAATTTCCTGAAAATTGAAATCCTATTGTTTTGTCCTCCGATTTTAGCTGCAGTGCGCCTTGGTGCAAGGGGTCTATATATAGATTGTTTGCTGTTGTTGACATGCGCAGTTTAGATCATGGACATCCCACAAGTCTTATTAGGTCTTGAAACATCACCTTGTTGCCAGAAATATTTTGCAGTCGATTGCTATTGATGAAGTATCGTTTGGAAGCGGGTTCGGTGTATAAAGTACTATACTATGTTTGTGAACATTCCCTGATTTCCATGCGTCCATGCGCAAACTCTTCTCTGAAAACTAAGGAGACTTAGCTAATGTGAAAAAATAACGTGACGTAAAAGCAACTCAAAACAAATGGAGTTTTAATCTCCTGAGAAGGTTAAGGTAAAAAAAAAGCATTTATTTATAAACCAACCCATCAAAAGCACCCAACTCGCATAATTCTGATCCTATCTATTTTGTCCAAGGGAATTAATTTCCGTCCCCAATTTCAAACGCATTGCATCCTACATTGAAAATCCTGTTCTTAGTTATGCTGGACTCGCCTATAGCCAATTTCCGAGTTCTCGTTAGCACGGCATGAGAACAAGCATCTGTTGGAACACAGGCAGCCCATGCAGTATATATATTTTAGCCTCAAGTACCCTGCATGGGCTACCTGTGTTCGCACGGATACTCCGTTTCAGAAATGAGCAGACAATACAATACATATGTACAATATAGAACAATACAGTACAATACAATACTTGTATTGTATTCCACTTGGACAAATTTGTAACCATATAAGGTAACTATGCTCGTGAGAGCGGTGATCGGCCAAGAAGAAGTTGATCAAAGAAGAAAATGAGTTTTGCATCTGATATTAAAACAGCGATAAAAAACCTTCTAGGTGTCTTGATAGAGGATGAAACACTCTTCCATGTGTACCATATGGCTTCTCAATTCATTGATATTTCTGAGAGAAAATCCAGGCTAAAGTTGATCATATTTTATCTTCATTTTGATCTTCTATCCAACCTTCACGGTAGTGATTTCCTTTGTTTTGTCCTCATGAAATATAAATGAGTTTGTGAAACATCCCACACGGGTATCAGGGATGGTAGTATCCAGGTATTTGAAAAGGTTCGACAGAGGGCGGAAGGTGGGGGCGAGGAGGTTCCCTATATGAAATTGTTCATGTCGCATTTTCAAGGTTACAATTTTGAGATCCTTCGTTGTTGAATAACCAAATTTTCCAAGGATCTGGTGATGGAGATGTTTGATGCACGGCGTCTACATGGGTCTTCCATGATGATCTCTCTGTACAGAGAGTACGATAAACGGCAAAATACAGATACTCTATTGAAGAGGAATGATGAATAAATGGTACTTTTGTACAAAAATTGTACATCCCACATTGATAATTGTGTACTAAGTTTAGATAAGAGAGGGATCTGTCAGGGGAGGAGGACGGGGAAGATGGTGGGTGAAATTATGAAACGAAACTCAACTCCTAAACAGAGACATTCTATAAAATGAACACTTAGTATATATCCAAGATTCTTAATTAGACTCTTAAGGGTCGGATCAAAAGTACCCCCTTTGAAAGAATAAAAAAAAATTGTTTTTTTTTTAAATGATAGAATAAAAAATGAAGAATAAAAAAAAATAATCAAAAATACTGTTAGGGTTAGGGTTATGGAGTTAGGGTTAGGGTTAGCGCTAACCCTAACGCTATAACCCTAACCCTAACAGCATCTCCCCTCCTTCCCACCCCTCGCAGATCCCTCTCTTATCTATATTTTGCACACGATTATCAATGTGGGATGTACAAATGTTTGTACAAAACTACAAATTATACATATACAGCCTTTACAATTTTTACAAAACCCCACTTTCAGGAAGGCCTTTTTGAGAAAACAAGCATCTTGAATCCGTATCCTGAAGACGTGGCAAATCTATATATCTATCCACCACGTCCCCTACCAACTGTTCATGTGGGATGTGCTATTCTTGAAAGGCAGACATTCAGCGCACGCCCGAAAGACATGTGCCAATTCACTAAATTGCTTATATTTTTCAAATCGTTACGGAATAGAAATTCTCGATTCCTTCCTTCCTTAGCTTCAAGGAGTACGATATACCGTTCAAGAGATATGAGACAGTGAGAGACGACAGAAATTTGTTTTCTGGCTTTTCATCTTTATTACCTTCAAATACAGATAAATTTTGTTATAAAAATATAATTTAGGTAGGTGGGAGGGGGGGGGGGGGGTGGAGAAGAATGGTTGTTAGTAATAACATTACACATACATTGTAAATCTAGGTCTTTCTTGTAGGTTGGTGACTTTATTTAGATAGATGCTTCATCAACGAATATTTTTATTATATTTTTCCCAGTTAGTTGCTTGTGATACGGCTCTGGAAAACCGCATTGCAGAGTCAGCAATATATGGTTATAGTTTGCGCATAATGACTGCTAACTGACTTGATAAAAAAAATCAAAATAAATTTTTTAGTAATAATTTTCCTATTTTCCTTTGAAGACTTCGTTGGTTTGCTCCATGTGGGACCCTGTGAACAGTAAAAGTGAGATGAACTATTATCAACAAATGGTGGGCTTCTTCGTGCGGGACCTCAAAAATTAACAATAGTTTGATTTATGCTTTATTAACGCACACAAGGTAATGGAACTGAAAGAGCGGGCTAATAGGTATACCAGTTATAATAGTAATAAAATTCAATTTTCTTTGGATGGAACTTACTTTTATTTCAATGTTTTCGTTCCTGAGGTACCTTTAGTTATCCCTAGCCTCGTCCCCAGACTACTCTCTTTGCTGTTCAGCATGACGTCATGACTTAGCCCTGAAGTATCCGCCATTTTGGAATTGAGAGACCTCTTTCACGTGACGTCAAAGCAGCTCAATTTGAATTTCAATCTCCTGAGAATTGGAATTTATAGACCTTTTCCTAATTCACATGAATGACCACAGAACAATAGATTCAAGTCGAGGCTGGAGAAGTTTTCTATCAATATATTTTCTGTACTGTCTACTCCATTCTAACCTTAAATTCAGAGTAATGTTCTGTGGTCATTCAAGCGAATTCGGGAAAGGTTTATCATTTTGTCCTCCGAGCTGCATTCCGACGTGCTGCAAGTGGTCTATATTAGGTTAAGCATGCTTCCTTCATTGATCATAGAGACCTTAAGATCCACGACGGGAGCGGACGGCGACGGGGGACGATGATGCGCGCCGTCGTCCTTGCTGCTGCAGTCCTCGCTAGAACGTCAGTGAAAAAGCACCAAGTGACGTTCTGGAGAGGACGGCAACGGCAAGGACGACGGTGCGCACACGAAAAACCGTTTTGAAAACGTGCTGGCGTCAAGTTAGTATTTTGATTTGTGAACTTTTGCTTGTTTTCCCGTCCTGGTGCTTAAGTGTTACGTTGTGTGAAAACCGACGGCGATCTCGACCTAGTCCTTTCTCAGACTTTACGTCGCCGTCCTCCTCCTCCAGTCATGGTGCTTAAGGTCCCTATTAAGTGGCCGGTCGTAGTATTCAACAACAAATTCACGTCAATCAAAAGCAATCATTCTCGTACCCAGACCCTTCTCATTCGTTAGAAAGCTTAGGAGGGTCTGGGTACGAAAATGCAACAGAAATATGATCACAAATTTACAATATTTGAAAAAGCCCAAGCCAGAGGCTTCTGGGGTAGAATTCAGTATAACAACTGGCCGCTAACGACCGCTTTATAGAGGTTTTTCTGCACATATGCAAAAAATACAGTACAAATTTTTGATTATTTATTTATTTATTTATTCATTTATTTATTTTGATTCGAAATATCTTTCTTGTGTCGGCGACAAAATATTCGCTTTTTCAGCAATTATATATATGCAGAAATTCTTTCCGTAATTGAAATTTATGAATTTCGAATAATGTTTTGCAATTTTGGCGGCGATATTCTTCAGTTTGCAATGCCAAAGAAACAACATTTTTTTTTGCAACATTTTGAAAGCTGCACGACTAATTTTGCATGTTACAGGACATGATAAAAGTTGCATTTTTTTCACTCAAATTTGCTCAGCCAGTACAAGAGAAAAATTAAAATTAAAAGATAGCGAGTCGGGTTGCTATTGATAAATAGTTTCGTCACACATGATAATTAACAATGTTCCCTTAAAATAGAACCATAAATATTGGTTAGATAACAGAAAAGAAAATTACCTCCAAAATGAAACAATCTTTTACTGAAATCTTAACTTAGAACCCGAAACAAAAGCACCAAACCATTTGTCAACCATATCCTGATATCGTGCTTATTATTTCCACATAATAATCTCTCCAAACGAGAATTTTTTTTGCAGCAAACTGAGTTGTTGAATATTCCTATACCACGTGATACTTCTCCACTCGCTAATGCTTCTTATACTTATTAAATATTCATTTCCTTATGCCAATTTTTTTTGTATAGAAAAACCCTAGACGGGGCGTAATCTGAAACATCTTGGTGAGATTCGCCCGGTGAATTATTTCAAAAATTCCTCTTGAGCTAAGATTGGTAATCGACCTCTATGAATGAATATACATCGCTTTTGCTCTTGAGGAAGTCTGTGAATGCATAAATGAAGAAAACCTGAGCTATGTTATCCCGGGATAGGATAAACTTGCTATAAGGTAAGGACATTGTAGTACTGCTTCAAACTACTTACAACAGCGGAAATTCTGACTTAAAACCAATTTCAACAAGTTTTTTCAACGACTTTAATACCATAAGAGAAATAGTTTTTAAAAAAAGGGTTGAAAGCATTTGAAGAGGAAACAAGATTGATTATGAACACATTTAATTGATTTTCTCTCAATTTAAGAGACAATAACTCCAGTTTAAAAGAGAAGAAAGTTCTTAACCTGAAAATCTCAGACAAGTATTTTGAACGAACGTTTTTAAAGTTTCTGATCTTCCTTGCTTCTTGAATGACCAGCACGGAAATGTCGAGTCATCTTTAAAAATACCCCTATTTTTTTTATAACCTAAATGTTATTATGATTTGTTTGAAAGGTTTTAGTGTCTGCAGTGTTAAAAACTTTGTATTTCAATTAGGGTTTCTTACTGAATTCACCTGCTGTTGTACTACAATAGTTTAAAAACGTTTACGAGCTCGAAAGCCGTTTTTTCTTTAAAAAAAAAATGTTTTACTAAAATTTCTATTTTCTGTAGTTTACGAAATCTTGTGAATCAGTTACTTTTGAAATAATTTAGCTATTTTCAAGGCCGAATGATTCAAATAATCTAGTGTATTAAAATGTTTATAATTGATAAGAAACAATGGATTGTGCTGATCTAAACCTATTTAAAGAAGAAAAAACTATTAATCAGTCTTGTTGGAATTGTGAAGCTAACGTTCTTAGTTTTTGACGAACCATTTTGGTGATATTCGACCATTTTCAAATATACTTTCATCATTTAAAAGCCAGAACTTCGCTTTTACTCAAATAAGTTTTTCAAAAAAGTTTCTCTATGAGATATAGTAAGGAGATTCAAAGTTCTTTTATAAAAATATTCAAATGAAATAAATAAAATTATCACGAAAGCTGAAGTAGCTAAAAAAGAATATTAATTAGCAGAAGTCCATAACTAGATGGTTATGTACTGCTGTAATTAGATAATTTTTGATTCTATTTTTGAAGCGATATTTTATGCTTTTGTATAGACTGAGTTACTCAAAATTATATTTGTACAAATTTAACTGGTCTGTTTTTCTGTGGGTTTTTGAAATCAGAGGAAAATATATTAAGGTGAAATTATAAACTGCTAATTTGGGAGTATTTTTAGAACTCCTTTTTAGAGTATTATTCAAGCCGTATTCAATATAGTTTTTTTGCTGCTGAGGGGTTGAACAAAGCTTGACACTAGTCTCTCTGTATGACGCAAATTCTACGAGTATATGATACACATAGTGGTCAAATTGAATACAAACCTACAGAACAATTCAATACATTTATTATTAATGCTTGAGTGACCAAATCCAGCGAGTAACCAAACCGCCAAACAGTATAACGGAACTCTTTATGTCGAAAAAGATCAATTAGAAATGATAGACTCTCTTTCTAATTTATTTCTAATTCAGAATCGGATTCTGAAAACCAACGTTGGAGTTGAGAGTAAAAAGGTTCTACTTTCGACGATTTTAAGAAGAGTTCATATTTCTTTCTTTCCTTTTTTTTATAGTTTTTTCTTTTAGAATTGAAGAAGCTTTTGTATTTTGTTTTCTTTTCAATCCCTTTTTATTTCTTTTTTCTTTTAGTTTTCCTATTAGTCTTTGAAATTATAAAATGCGTAAATCAGCATAAAGTTACTGAATTCCACTGAATAGAATTATGGAAAACGATTAAAAGTAATTTTCCAAGAATTCCAATCATTTCAAATGGCGGCCATGTTGGACTGACCGAGAGTGGATAGCAACCAACAAGGCTGCCAATCCCACTTCCCGACATCAATTTTAGCAGTTTAACTTTTTTTTTAACTTTGCCTTTTGGTTTGTTTTCTTTTGGTTTTCTTTTGGTTTTCTTTTTCAGTTTAGCTTTGCCTCAAATTGTATTTTCTTTGTTTTCTTTCGGTCAGGTTTAGATGAAACAGTACATGATTGAAGACGAGAAGCAGTACACACGAATGCCTGCCGAAAATCATCGAGGCAATGATTAACACTTCTGTCTGTTCAACTATTCCAACCTCCTTCTCTCATGTCAAAAGCACTGGCTGTTTTGAAGTTATTTTTCTCGATGGTATCAATAAATTCAACCGCCAAACCTGCTATCACTAGTCCCTCACGGTCAAACACTACTCACCCCATAACACAGGTAACCCAGCACGTTCCTTTGCTCTTGAAACCAATGGATCAAGTCGCTTCGTTTGTTGGCCAGGGCTTCCGGTTTACGATCCCGGATGATACGTTTTACCCGACGTATTATGTCGGGCGAAAAGAGAACTTAAAACTGAGCATGTTTACTATACATGGAGGCCAAATCTCTTCGAATTCTTGGCTTCGCTTTGACTCAGAAGCGAGAATTGTGTACGGCTCCCCTCTTGCTGGAAACGAAGGAACTTTTCAGTTTCTTCTCAAAGCGACGAATTCTGACGGCAATTCTGCAGAGGATACTTTTCGGGTTCACGTTCGTAAAAGCAGAAGCAAACAAAACCATGAATTTGTGATAAGAACAAAGTTTCATCTGTTGAATTTCGTCTCAGATGCGATGGTCCGGTTTGATTTTGTTTCGAGGCTTGCTCGGTATGCCATCGCTGATGATATTAGTAGTGTCTGGATAAAATCTTATAACAAAAAGCACAAACAAATAACATTCATGCTCAACACGATACCGTACTCCCCCTGTGATAAGACCCGGCTGAGAAACATATATAAGAAACTTGCGACGAGTTCCGGGGGGGTCAACCCTTCGTTCCAAAAAGCTATGTCTCAAAAGTTTCCTATTTCAAGTGTAGAGCTGAAGCTGGTTGGTCCTTGTAATCAAGTGAAGAAGGATGATGGCGATAAATTTGAATGGGGAATTCTCAAGCATTTGATGCCGGTTCTGATGCTCATGCTTGTGGTTGGGATCCCTGTGAGCATATCTCTTGTCATCCACAAGAGGATCAAAAAGAAAAGAGCCAAACTAAGAGATGAAAGAAAGAGAAGAAGAAGAATGGAGGGAAATGGGGACTCGACATTTCACACGGTTCACTACAACAACAGATATCCTTCGATGTTGTCTGTCTCGAACAACTCTCGAGAGGACGACGCTACAGAAGACGAAAGAAGTAGCAATTCCAAAATCAACATAGTCCCGAACGGTACTACTCCAAATGGTACCATTCCATCTTCGGTTAACCTTGCTGTTCCAAACACTGGCAGCAATAAACAAGCCAACAACAAACTCAATACCAACGCAAAAGCAAATACAGTGAATCTGGAGGAAGGAAAACAGACCAATTCGTCTGGGAATAGGGTTGTGTATATGGGGAAATCAGAAATGAATATTCCAGTATATTTCACCAAACCAAAAGAAGAAATCAAGAATGACTCTGAGATGTCATTTTCTATGATTGCGGAATCTATTTCTTCGACGTTGAAGGGCATAGGAAAGTCTGTGTGGAGCGTAGCAGGACAAGAAGAAGAATCCGCAACGAACGACCCTAAAACAGTTAACCTCGATGGAGCAGACAACAGGGGTGACAAAGACATTAAACTTAAACTGCTAGCCTCTGAACTGGAGCTTCCACTAGCAGCAGACAAAAAAGATGATGTACAAGGGCTTCAGACTGTAAGTATCGTTCATGAACCTGCTGCATTCGGTATTCCACAGAGGTCCCAATCCGAACTGAAGCTGACGGACTACCGCAAGGGTACCAGCGCTAATGTTGACGTGAAAGCCCAGTTGATGAATTCTGCGAGCAGTCGTTTGCCAAACAGACGAGTCTCTCTTCCACATATAGAAATCCATTCTGAAAATGATGCAAACGAAAAAAAAAATATTGCTTCACTTCGAGGGAATCCGGGGGGTAGCGTCGAGACGGCTAGAGAAGGGATTTCCTTGAAGAGTATTTTAAAGTCGTTGACGGATGTTTCCAAAACGACAACGCCAAAAGAACAGGAAACAGTGGTGAGTGAAGAATCGGCCATTGGAATGCTTACAAGCCAGATAGAAAAGATGTCCAAAGATGCTAGGGAAGATTTTGGGAGTAGGAATGAGGTTGTTCATGGCACAGAAGGCTACGGTATGCAACACTCTGAGGTAAACCTACTGGAACAGGAAGAGAGGTATGAAGACGAAGAAGAAATGATGACACCCGATGAGATTGAAGCCATGGACTACACAACATGGAGGATGAGGCAAATGAAGAAAGCGCAAAGAACAGCCGAGAAGAAAGGGAAGAAAGAACAAGGCATAGGAAATACGGAATACAGCCAAGAAGTTGAATATAACAGAGAAGAAGTCGCGTCCACGGACGAGCTTCTCTACCAGGATTACACCAATCCATACCAGTACGAAAATGCGTCTTGTTTGTCAGTGAAGACGCAGTCGTTACACCTCACATCACAATCATCTGGCTTGAACTGGAGCGATGATTACGAAAAAGAAAACTGCTTTAAACAACAGCCACCTAGTTCTCCAATGTACAGCTCCAACACACAATCAATGCCAAGCCTCAATGACAGGAAATTCCTATTCGGGACGGAAAGTACCAAGGTGGATAACAGAAGCAAGGCTCAACAAGATAATGATCAAGAAGGGAAATCAATTCTAGGTAAAATATTTTCCCGCGAGAAACCAGAAGAGAGCAAGAATGTCAATCAACCTGAAGAACCCGAGGAGGGGTCCCTGGTTGGATTCCTCAAGACACGTGTTGGAGGGCTCCTGGGACCTTCTGAGGGTTCGTCGTGGTTCAAGTGAAGTGTGTGAAGAAGAGACATGGAGAATTTGATTTTCAGCAGCCGAGGATTGTACGGCTAGCTCGCCCTTTCAGCTTAAAGCTCAAAAAGATAGTGAAATATTCGCTAAGATGGACAATATGGTAACCATCATATGCCGTAAACCATGAACAAGAACAAATACAAAATGAACCTCGTATATACATATAAAGGGTAGATTACTTGAATAGAGTATGTGAGAAGCTTATATTTGAAGATCGCGTTTATCGATCCCTAGACAGATGCGCAAAGGAGATTTTATCATCCTTAAGTCACAATAGCTTGAGTGCGCAAGACATCGTGGTATCGATTGAGGCTCACAGTAGCCCTTACGTGATTGTGGTTTAGATGCGCAAAGCATCTAGGGATCCATTGAGGATCACAATAGTCCTATGAGTCACAGAAGCTTAGGTGCGCAATTCATCTTGTGATTAAGTATCACTATCGGCCTTATTTGATTGTAGCTTACGTGCGCAAAGTATCTCGGGATCTACTGAGGATCTTATCAGTCTTTAAGTCACAGGAGCGTAGGTGCGCAATTTATCTTTGGGTTCATTAAGGATCACAGTAGGCCTTATTTGATTGTAGCTTAAGTGCGCAAAGTATCTCGGGATCTATTGAGGATCTTATCAGCCTTAAGTCACAGAAGCTTAGGTGCGCAATTCATCTTGTGGTCCATTAAGGATCACAGTCGGCTTTATTTGATTGTAGCTTAAGTGCGCAAAGTATCTCGGGATCTATTGAGGATCTTATCAGCCTTATCTTATCAGTCACAGAAGCTTAGGTGCGCAAGTCATCCTAGGATCCGTCGTAGAGCACTTTTGTGATTGTAGTGTAGGTACCAAAGCAGTTTGAGATCTATTAAGGATCACATTAGACCCTATTTGATTCTAGTTCAAATACGCAAAGTACCTCGGGATGTATCAAAGATTTTACCAGCTTCAAGTCGTAGAAACTTGGGTGCACAAGGCATCTTGGGCTCCAATGAGGAATATAGCAGTCTTTATTTGATCTATTGAGGATTTTACTGTAGCTAAAGCGTCTTTTTAAAATTATTGATGTAACGTTTATAGATTAGTTGTCCTTGAAGGAATATTTAGATTGAAATTAACGTAATTTTAATAGCCCAGCTAGCGTATACAAGCTATTTGCTGAAACCCTATTCTTGTTTCTACGTTATTGAACAAAATGCTCCACCATAGCAGATGAATAGGAATTAATAATAATTATTTATAATAAGTAATAATCAATACAGAATACTTAGTAGGAGCTGGAAATGTACTGCACAGTGACATTCAAATGGCTTCCGTCTTGAACCAATCAAAAGTAGTAAATACACATCAACCAATCACGGCGCTTGAATGTGGAAGCCATTTGAGTGTTACTGTGTGAACGTTTCCCGCTCATTCAAAGTCGTCTGATTTATTTCAAAGGATTGATAAATTTATTGTTGTACTGATATTCGTGATTTAAGATTTAATTTATTTGTTTGTTAGACGTTTCCGTTTGAAATTTATAATTTCTTGACTTACATATGAAAGTATATGTTAAATTTCTCAACAAATGACAAATGTCTGCAAACTTTCAGCATAAATCGTATATGATCCAATGTTGACGTCGATTAGCAGTAACTTAGAGCATTGTTGATATTTCAAGTTAATCGTTTGGAATATGCCCAATAAAAACGCTTTTGACTGTGTTAAGTTTTTATATTTTTCTTTGGGTATCACGAAACTAATATGTCCATGAAAGATGCCTACTCTTTATCTCTCTTTTGGTTACTTGACAGTTTTGGACCATGCATATGCTCTTCTCGCAAACAAATTAATTAAAGTACAGCAAGATTCATCCTCAAAAAGAGAGAATGATTATTTAGGTTTTCAATGGAAAATTTTAAACTTGATCAGTTGCTGTTTTTTTCGCTTTCAAACTTCATTCCTCGTTTCCTGTCTCCTCAAACATTTTAGGGTTTGTATGAGTGCGTAACCATGGGAAACAAGGCCTTATGTGTCGAATATTGGTCCTTCTCCAATAAAACCTCTCACACTATCCCCTCAAGAATACATCATATTTACACATCTGCTACAGATCCTTCCAACTCGAGCAGGTGGTATAGAGAGATAAAATATAAATAATACAGCACTCTTACGGCTAAGAATCCACAAAATAGATTCATCATACGCTGCACAGCAGTCTACACTACATTTTCAGGGTACGTTTTGTAGTTTTTCTCTGTAAATGTTTTGGGACATTTTTGTTATTTTTCCATAATTTGTACTTGTTATATTTTTTTTCGTATTTTAGCAAAAATGTTTATGCTAAAAGCTTGAATAAGATTCTTTAAAATTCGTAAAAACACAAGAAAGACAAACTAACAGTACTCGCCGTAAAAATCCTACCGATTTTGGAAAACAACCTTTTTTAATCCATAAAAATAATCTCCTTACAAATCCTGTTTGAATTTACCAATCCTTTATACATAACTAGTGACAGCTAAGGTCAGAGTTTGTAATTCGCTACCATGGTAACACTACATTATTCGCATTGAGCTTCACTTTGGTCTTTTAAAGGTCATGAAGAGAAATCAGTTCGAAATTCTCGAATAAGATAATTTCCTGGCTCAAAATTAACTCGATTTTTCCCCTAAAGGTAAGTTTTCGTTACGTTTTTATTTCGAGATGCTGTTTTGTAGTTTGTAGAGTTAATTGTAGTGTAGCTTTTGAGGGATTATTTGTGTAGATTTAGACTCAAGCAGCTCTATTGTCTAGGATAATCCGGTAGATTTAGACTGTGAAGATTTATTCACTTTAGCTTAAACATATCGACATTTTTATAATCCGATAAGAGGGCAGAAATAGCACGTCTCTGTTGTGTCTTCATCGTTCTAAAGAACTTGTTTTGCCAACACTAGTTAGAAGACACTCGAGTTGTCCTTCAATCGAATCGATGAGCAACAAGAGCGAGTAACAGCAAGAAGTCTTATTTGTTGACACGAGTTTTGGTAAGTCGTTGATGTAATTACACAAATTACTCTTCACTTTAGGAACCCCTTTACTGTGAATAACAAGACATTGCTATTTAGCTCAGTTAGTGAGTTGTCGTGGTGAGAACAGGGGACGAAAACAACGACCACTTAGGATAATCATCATGCTTTCTGATTCTTAAAAAACGCCGGATATGTTGAACATTTTTCTGAAGCTGAACAGTCGGATAAGCGATAAATATTGCCACTAAGACTAGTGTTTGTCTAACGAGGGAATATTTAAGGTTTGAAGCAATACCAACTCATAACCAATATTGAACAGTTGGGTATGGTGTATCAGTGTTGGGTTTGGTGTTTTCAAGAGATTTAGGTTTGGCAATGTCGTTCGTACCATTAAGTACAGACAGCTGCCAAAATAAGCAATCTTTCTTTCAAACATTACGAATGTAAGTTCGAATAGAGAGGCAGGCTGGGAAGTGGAGCAGTAGGGAGAAAGAAAGAAAAAAGAAAGAAAGAAAGGAAAGGGACGGAGAAAGAGCTACAAATTTCTACACAATGTCACGATGGTCCGCGTCCAATCGTTTATTTAACATGATAAGACATCAAGGTTCCTTATTTTTAATATTTTAAAGTTTTCCTTTCAGTTTGTCGATATGAGAAGACCGGAAGTCAAATGAGTGGAAAACCAAGACCTCGCACTTCCGGTCCTACACGGCCTCCCAGGTCCTCTCGAACGACTCTGACTACACAAGACAACAGGCCTGGGTCTAGTAAAGCTCAGAGGCCCCATGCATCGTCAATACCTATAGATACTAAATATCTGAAGAAAGAATTCAGAATGACTGTACCAAGGCCCCGTTATGCCTACTTTACACTTGTCATGTGCGGTGATGAGTATGTTAAGGGGGCTCTAACCCTCGCCTGGTCGCTAAGGCAACAGAACACTAAACATGAACTCGTAGTCATGGTAACGTCTGACGTCAGTGTAGATGCACTTAAAGTACTGCGTAAGCTCTATAATCGTGTTATTAGAGTTGGATATATCAGAACTAAGGTCAAGAGTACATTACGAGGGAAGGCATATAGGGATGAGAACCAGTGGATTAACTACAGTCTCACTAAAGCAAGAATGTTAAAGTATACTGAATATGATAAGGCCATGTGGATGGATGCAGATTCACTTGTTTTACAGAATATTGATCATCTGTTTGATCTACCAGCCCCTGCTGGGGTATGCTCTAGCATAAAGGACCATGACTATTGGCATGGAAAGCACATCTCAGAAGACTTGATTCAGAGTTCTATTGACAATAACTATGGGGTACATGGGTGTGTCATGTTACTCGAACCAAGACTTGATCATTATTTTATGGCTAGTTCACAGCCTGTTATAGGAGACAGAAAAACCTTCATGGGACCTGATGAGTTCTTCTTTACTGAGCTGTACAAGAGTAGATGGCATCATATTCATGTCAGGTATGGGTGCACTAGATGGCACATGGAGAGGCTTGGTGCTGTACCCCATGCTATCCATTATGGTGGGGCTAAACCATGGGAAGATGGGGATAGGATACAAGAATGGGATGGTCTATGGCACTGGAGAACTGCAGCTGATCAAATGTGTAGAGAAAGACCTGCTTTCTCTGTGATTTTCAAGAAAGAAAGACCTAAAAGTACTTTAAATTTGTTACGACTGATTACAGATCATTCTTGAACTGGAAAAAGATCAGACTCAAGATCTGAGATCATTCTTCTTCAAAAAGACGTGATAACACATCAGATAGCTCAAGTAAAAAAGGTGGATATCTGAGTGAGTCTTTTAGCATACATAGAGTAGATCTAGAAGCAGATAATCTTCTAGATCTCAAAACTAAAAATAGTTTTAGATCAGTGGAGATGTTATAAGATGATACTGATAGATTTTAGAGTTTAGATAATCAAAGTTAAACTTAGCGATCATTCTTGATTCGAACACAGATAATATTAATAGTTCACAGATCAGAGTGTAGATCTTATAAGATAATATTAATAAATCCTAGATCAGATAATCAGAAGACAGACCAAGGATCAGTCTTGATTCGAACACAGATATTATTAACAGGTCAGATAATATTAATAAATCCTAGATCAAAGACCTGTACAGCACAGTTTTAAATATCCACGAATGAGTCTAGATATTATAAAAATAAAAACAAAATAATTGTATTGAACATTATTTTAATATAGTCTTCATTTGCTTCCTCTTCCTTTAGATAAATATATACTTTTTCAATTTAACAACATTTTTCAAGTGATTTTATGTTGCTGAAAGATTTTAGGTTATCCTATCAGGATTTACGTCTTCACATGCAGTTACCATAGTTACATACCCCATTTTTTCTTTCCCTGGGTTACCTGTCTTATTTTTAACACAGGAAGCCCAAGAAAAATAATCTTCACAAGCACTCCTGACACCCGGACAGACACGCATGAAAAACGTCTGCGCATGCTCTAAGTCTGCAAATTAGTCCAAAATGTCTTCATCCTATTGTAAAAATATGCAAATATGCCTGAAAAATAGTCTTTACAAAATGCCCAAAACTTTAAGTCAGTTCTTGAAACTTAAGGCAATTTTTTTCATATTGTCTTTATCAATACATTATCTTGGTCTCACAAAAGTACTCATGAAATGTTTTGTATACTTGGAGAAAATGAATTTGTATTTTCTCACTAAAACTCTTTTAAATTCTTGGAAAGCATGCTGAAAGGCAAGCATGCGCAAACGTTTTTCTCTAGTGTTAATGGACACATGTTTCATGTCTTCATAAAACAAAATATTACAAAATATTTTCTTGGATTGGGGTTCCTGTATTATTTATTCTGCCACAGGAAGCCCATCCAAGTAAAAGTACAACTATAAAATTATTAAGGTGTTACGATGTTATGAGGGTGTTACAAGAGTTAGACAATTGATTTTACAACAGCTACCAACAATTATTACAAAGCAAGAACTCAAGAAGTTATGGCTGGAGAGAGGTGACAGACAAGTCTAGATCCTGGTCAACTGCTGCCAGATGTGAGCAGGAAAGAAGTCTTCCACTTTCTGAATGATGAGAGTGAATGGAGCAGAGATCCACACAAGACACTAGGTACAAAAAACACACAAATACATCAGCAACACAAGAGTAAAGAGAATCATTGACACATAAATTAGTTTTTTTTTAAATTGTCAACTGAAAACTTGTACTGCTTAATAAGATTTTAGTTGCTTTGGCAATATTTTTAGAGGCCTTGGTTACTAAGGTGCTGGTTACCAAGGGCTTTTTTACTAGTGCCTTGGTTGCTTTGGCAATTTTAAGGTCCAATTTGCCATTTACAAAGCATTGGATGCCTTGGCTTTGATCACCAAAATGGTTGCCATGGCATTAATCACCAAGGCACTGGTTTTTGCCATATCATTAGTCACCAAGGCATTGGTTGCCATGGTATCTGTCACCAAGGCACTGGTTGCCATGCATTAATTACCAGGGCAATGGTTGTTGCCATAGCATTAGTCATCAAGGCACTACTGTAGTTGCCATGACATGAACCAACAAAGCACTGGTTGCCATGGCATGACCCACCAAGGCACTGGTTGCCATGGCATTGCTTGTTGAATGCCAATAGCTGCAATACCTTGGTTGCCATGACACTGTTCTCAAGAGGTTTAAATCATCAAGTAAAGAAACACTTTAGATATACTTACAGTACGGGCCAGGTTTGCCATGGGTTCTGGGAACTGGTGGGTAAGAAGAGCAAGAATGGCAGTGAAGGAACACAAGCCAGCAGTGAAGAGAATGAAGAAAGGCAGTTCCTTCTTGGGATATACTGATAGTACATGATGACCTGTTGAGGCATGATAATAACATCCTGTTAAAACGTGCTCATTTGAATGGAAAATGAATAAAGATCTCTTCCATTGATGTGTTCCTTTAAGGTGGCTTCCTATAGTATTTTTCAGACCATACCTTTCATTTTCCTTTGGCTTATTCATAGTCTTAACTTATACCTATATACTTGGTTTTTGGACCAGTTATAGAGCTAAGATGAAATTTTAAAATGATGTTAATTTTAGCTTGATAGACATTACCTTGGCAACGATAAACAAATATTGTTGAAATTGGTTTTTATCGAATAACTCTAAAACTCGATGAGACCTAGACAAGCGGCAAACGACATTATCAACTTCAAGCTATTGCAAAACGATTCCAACTATTTTAAAGAAAATCAATCTGTTAGATTTCAAGTAATTCGCCGAAATATTCTAAAGCCGTGATTTTCGCACATTGAAAGTTACGGCGGCCCAAGAGATACTCAGAAAAACCGAATTAATATTAAAATACTCCAAAACAAACCCTTCCTAATACACTACCTACTGGCTAAATACTAAAAGTTAATTCTCTTTCAAACCAGAGATATATTTTTTTCCTTGCGAATATTTTGATAAAAACACTCCTACCAATTATTTGAACATGTTAGCCAGGTAAAATTTATAAAAATAATTACGCAAGGGAAAAAAAATCTCTGGTTTGAAAGAGAATTAACTTTTAGTATTTAGCCAGTAGGCAGTGTATTAGGAAGGGTTTGTTTTGGAGTATTTTAATAGTAATTCGGTTTTTCTGAGTATCTCTCGGGCCGCCGTAACTTTCAATGTGCGAAAATCACGGCTTTAGAATATTTCGGCGAATTACTTGAAATCTAACAGATTAATTTTCTTCAAGATAGTTGGAATTGTTTTGCAATAGTTTGAAGTTGATGATGTCGTTTGCCGCTTGTCTAGGTCTCATCGAGTTTTAGAGTTATTCGATAAAAACCAATTTCAACAATATTTGTTTATCGTTGCCAAGGTAACGTCTATCAAGCTAAAATTAACATCATTTTAAAATTTCATCTTAGCTCTATAACTGGTCCAAAAACCAAGTATATAGGTATAAGTTAAGACTATGAATAAGCCAAAGGAAAATGAAAGGTATGGTCTGAAAAATACTATAGGAAGCCACCTTAATACTAACCTGGCATAAGCTCCCTGTCAGCATTCTCAGTGCATCCTGGGTAAGGATGAAACAGATGACCTTTTTCAAGAGGGTATGGCACAAGACGGAATGCTGCAAGACAATGACCAAATGAAACTATTAATAAGAATATTATCACTATTAAACTATCATTGTCAAGACTGTTAAGGGCACCTTTTTGCAACTTAAAATTCAATGATCAGAAGAGAAAAATTGAAACATTTTCAGCAGCTTGCAATGTGTTCATGTCTACAAATAAGTTATGAGAAATCATCCCTCATAAAACTGGTACAGTAGTGAAGTCCCATTATCTTGAACCTCCTGAGGAACAGGGAAATGGTTTGATATAACAACAGGTTCTAAAGATGCAGGGTAATTTGATGTTACACTACTGATTTAAGTTGACGGGACAAAGCATCAAGTTAGACATAAGAGGAACTTTGAGCAGGGGCATAGTGAGGTTTGGTCAATGCACCATTTTCCCACCTAATCCACAGGAATCCCGCATGAATTAATGAAATTTTGGTGCAGAGACCAAACTTTTGGGGGGCAACCGAGATCATACTTTTGGGGGATGGCCACCCACTAGGTTTGAGATAATGAAGTTTCACTTATATTGGATTTCAGATAAAGGGACTCCACTGTATAATATTTGAACACTTGAAGATAAATTCTGACATTTGTGTTGACATCATGTAGTGTGAAAATTTAGTTTAGGATATGACTTACTTCCTTCCCAAGTACAGTGCAGAAGGTTGGTAGCTCCATCTACTCTTTTCCAGTGAGGCAGATGAAAGAATGCATATGCGACAGCCTCACTGTCACCTCGCTTTAGAATATGCTCAGGTGGTAATACCAGACTCTTTTGCTCTAAAAGATACTGAAAAATTGTGAAAAATTAATAGAATAACCTAATGAAAGATAAGGTGTGTGCAGTTATGAAGCACATGAGGATTGGCAGAACAATACCAGTGAGATTAGTAGTACCTTAGGTACATGGGGGTTGAACTCTACTGCCCTATGGATAGCTTCAACGGCTGCCATCTCAGCAGGACTTAACCCTCTCTTTGCTGCTATTTCAGGTGAAAACCTATAGACAGAAAGTAAATAAAAATGTTTCAAAATACAAAGTATTAAGGTGGCTCCATAGTCTTTTGAAAGCTAAGTATTTTGTAAACTATTTGCTGGGCTTACTCATATAATATGAATAGTTATTTGTTATTGTTATTTGACATTTGGACCACCATTTTACGTGGTCATCCAAGACACATGAAGGTCTAACCATTTTTAGATATTATTACAAAGGCAACACCTTCTCCTCAGTTATTTTAAGACCCTGAGTGCTGGTCCGGCCGCCGGGGCTTGAACCCACAACCTCCCACATGAAAGTCGGCGCTCAACCAACTGAGCCAACTGGGTGGCAGTGAAATGTGATTACTGGTAGATAATAATCAAAATGAACTAAAAAAATATCTATAATAATAATTATTAATAACATCAATTATTGATGTACAGCTGTAGGGTGCAATAAATAAATAAATAAATAAATAAATAAATAAATAAATAAATAAATAAATAAATAAATAAATAAATAAATAAATAAATAAATAAATAAATAAATAAATAAATAAATAAATAAATAAATAAATAAATAAATAAATAAATAAATAAATAAATAAATAAATAAATAAATAAATAAATAAATAAATAAATAAATAAATAAATAAATAAATAAATAAATAAATAAATAAATAAATAAATAAATAAATAAATAAATAAATAAATAAATAAATAAATAAATAAATAAATAAATAAATAAATAAATAGGATTTAGCAGTGGCTTTTCATCCACTGAAATTTCAAATAGAATTTAGAAGTTGACTTTTGACGAGGGAGGAAAACTGGAGAACCCAGAGAAAAACCCCTAAAGGCGGGAGAGAACCAAGTCTACTCACATATGACACTGAGTCCTGGAGGACTAAAGCACTCTCATCACTATGGTTACTTACTTGTCACAAACAGCTCTTGCTTTGAGTAAGGCTGCAGTGTAACAGATTGTAGCAGACTTGGGTAGTGTTATATCTAGTGATAGTGATGGAAAACTGGTATTAGAGGACTAGGTGGCTATGACAATATCTAACATGCAATATCATGTATCATCATCATGTATCATCATGATGTATCATCATTATCATGTATCATCATCATATATCATCATCATGTATCATCATCATGTATCATCATGTATCATCATTATCATGTATCATCATCATATATCATCATCATGTATCATCATCATGTATCATCATGTATCATCATCATGTATCATCATCATGTATCATCATCATGTATCATCATCATGTACCATCATCATGTATCATCATCATGTACCATCATCATGTATCATCATCATGTATCATCATCATGTATCATCATGTACCATCATCATGTATCATCATCATGTATCATCATGTATCATCATCATGTATCATCATCATGCATCATCATGTATCACCATCATGTATCATCATGTATCATCATCATGTATCATCATCATCATGTATCATCATCATGTATCATCATCATGTATCATCATCATGTATCATCATCATGTATCATCATCATCATGTATTATCATGTATCATCATCATGTATCATCATCATGTATCATCATTATCATCATCATGTATCATCATCATGTATCACCATCATGTATCATCATCATGTATCACCATCATGTATCATCATCATGTATCACCATCATGTATCATCATCATGTATCATCATCATGTATCATCATCATGTATCATCATCATGTATAATCATCATGTATCATCATCATGTATCATCATCATGTATCATCATGTATCATCATCATCATGTATCACCATCATGTATCATCATCATGTATCATCATCATGTATCATCATGTATCACCATCATGTATCATCATCATGTATCACCATCATGTATCATCATCATGTATCATCATCATGTATCATCATCATCATGTATCATCATCATGTATCATCATCATGTATCATCATCATGTATCATCATCATCTATCATCATCATGTATCATCATCATCATCATCATGTATCATCATCATGTATCATCATCATGTATCATCATCATGTATCATCATCATGTATCATCATCATGTACCATCATCATGTATCATCATCATGTATCATCATCATGTATCATCATCATGTATCATCATCATGTATCATCATCATGTATCATCATCATGTATCATCATCATGTATCATCATCATGTATCATCATCATGTATCATCATCATGTATCATCATCATGTATCATCATCATGTATCATCATGTATCATCATCATGTATCATCATCATGTATCATCATCATGTATCATCATCATGTATCATCATCATGTATCATCATCATGTATCATCATCATGTATCATCATCATGTATCATCATCATCATGTATTATCATGTATCATCATCATCATGTATTATCATGTATCATCATCATCATCATGTATCATCATCATGTATCATCATCATGTATCATCATCATGTATCATCATCATGTATCATCATCATCATGTATTATCATGTATCATCATCATCATCATGTATCATCATCATGTATCATCATCATCATGTATTATCATGTATCATCATCATCATCATGTATCATCATCACTGATATATTACCATCTTAGTTCATTCTTTAGATCTACATGGTACTCACCATCATATTTAGCTAATACTTGCTGTAAGGAAACAAAACAGGTACATCATCATTAGACACAACATGAAATAATAATGACGACAAAAACAAGACAATCTGACAAGTGTACTGCTGTGTTTTACCTGTACTTCAGTGTATGCCTGTATCTCCAGCAGTGCTTCTATTAGGTTTTCATGTATATTTAGAACACTCATCATTGGAAACTCCTTCATCAACTGAAACCAGACAAAAGCTGCAACCTTAAAAAATGTTTTCTCACTTACGACCAGGAAGAAGGTTTTCTCACAGAAATGACATCACAACAGACCTCTTTACCTTGGGCATAATGTTTTCCCATTTCAGACTACAAGTCATTCTCTTGAGAATATGATCCTTATCTGTATTCATGTGTAATGGGAAAACATTGCACCATGATGAATGAAGTCTATTACATTTATGGTGCACTAAATACCCAGTTGTGCCTTTCAGTAGCCCAAACAGGCATCAGTCGGCAAATGCATAGGAAGTGGTAACCAGGGGGCTTCACTAAATAGGATGTGAGAGACATTCTAGTGGTTGTCGACTTGAAAGTTTTAACTCTTTGACAACCACACACACAACCTTACATCATCTTCTTGTAATGTATATTGAACTTGTAAATTCAGATGTAATATATATATATTTTTTCTATCATGTTGTAACTTTATGTAATATTTAAAAATGTGTGTGAATAAATAAAAGTCTAAGTCGAAAGTCTGTATTTTGTTTCATAGTTCCTAGAAAACTACTGACTGTAATAGAACCTTTGTCAAAATGGGGGCCGCAAAAAAAAAAAAAACACACAACTGTTACACAATACCAGCACTAGAAAGAGCACCTTTACTTTAGTAACCCTACGAAGATTCATTATATCAGGTGTTATACTGGCCGAGAAAACTTTATGAAAATTGACAAATTTAATGTATAATGTATACCCTCACAAAATCAAACAAAGGTAATGAAGAAAGGTGCTCTTTCTAGTGCTGGTATTGGTTTTGCATTTTAATTAATTTTAATTTTTGGCCACCGTTTTGGCAGAGGGTATAGACCCTTTTAATAAATCAGCGTTTGTCGTCAAATTTATTCTTTTCAGTTTCGTTCAAAGGAACAAATTTCAAAAAAATATATATATGTTGACGTCATACATGGAAAATAAAGCATTGTAGGATTTATTAAAAGGGCCTATATTTTGGTCTAATCTCATAACTTGTGTCATAAATACTTACATCTCTCATCATTTTTATAGCTTCCTTAGTCCTTCCTAGTTTCCTAGCACACATGGCCAGTCGTCGACGAATATATACACAAATATTTGTGTTTTTCCCTGAAGAAAATTGACCCAGAAATAAATATTTGAATATTATTAGAATCTGATAACAACTAGATAATCAATCAAGTTGTTTTCATGACTTACTATGTACAGCATCTTCTTTAGTTTCACTGCTGAGATGAGCACCGTTTCTTAGATTCTCTTCACTTTTTTTTAAAGCTTTGGAAAGATACGACTCAGCCTGAGGGAAAGAAAGGAATGTAATTAGATGACATTGATATGGTTTGGGTGGGAAACCCCTTTACTAACAGCATTACCATCAGGTATCATGTATCATCATCATGTATCATCATCATGTATCATCATCATGTATCATCATCATGTATCATCATCATGTATCATCATCATGTATCATCATCATGTATCATCATCATGTATCATCATCATGTATCATCATCATGTATCATCATCATGTATCATCATCATGTATCATCATCATGTATCATCATCATGTATCATCATCATGTATCATCATCATGTATCATCATCATGTATCATCATCATGTATCATCATCATCATGTATCATCATCATCATGTATCATCATCATGTATCATCATCATGTATCATCATCATGTATCATCATCATGTATCATCATCATGTATCATGCATCATCATCATGCATCATCATCATGTATCATCATCATGTATCATCATCATGTATCATCATCATGTATCATCATCATGTATCATCATCATGTATCATCAACATGTATCATCATCATGTATCATCATCATGTATCATCATCATGTATCATCATCATGTATCATCATCATGTATCATCATCATGTATCATCATGTATCATCATCATGTATCATCATCATGTATCATCATCATGTATCATCATCAAGTATCATCATCATGTATCATCATCATGTATCATCATCATGTATCTTCATCATGTATCATCATCATGTATCATCATCATGTATCATCATCATGTATCTTCATCATGTGTCATCATCATGTATCATCATCATGTATCATCATCATGTATCATCATCATGTATCATCATCATGTATCATCATCATGTATCATCATCATGTATCATCATCATGTATCTTCATCATGTGTCATCATCATGTGTCATCATCATGTATCATCATCATGTATCTTCATCATGTATCATCATCATGTATCATCATCATGTATCATCATCATGTATCTTCATCATGTGTCATCATCATGTATCATCATCATGTATCATCATCATGTATCATCATCATGTATCATCATCATGTATCATCATCATGTATCATCATCATGTATCATCATCATGTATCTTCATCATGTGTCATCATCATGTGTCATCATCATGTATCATCATCATGTATCATCATCATGTATCATCATCATGTGTCATCATCATGTGTCATCATCATGTATCATCATCATGTATCATCATCATGTATCATCATCATGTATCATCATCATGTATCATCATCATGTATCATCATCATGTATCATCATCATGTATCATCATCATGTATCATCATCATGTATCATCATCATCATGTATCATCATCATCATGTATCATCATCATGTATCATCATCATGTATCATCATCATGTATCATCATCATGTATCATCATCATGTATCATGCATCATCATCATGCATCATCATCATGTATCATCATCATGTATCATCATCATGTATCATCATCATGTATCATCATCATGTATCATCAACATGTATCATCATCATGTATCATCATCATGTATCATCATCATGTATCATCATCATGTATCATCATCATGTATCATCATCATGTATCATCATCATGTATCATCATCATGTATCATCATCATGTATCATCATCATGTATCATCATCAAGTATCATCATCATGTATCATCATCATGTATCATCATCATGTATCATCATCATGTATCATCATCATGTATCATCATCATGTATCATCATCATGTATCTTCATCATGTGTCATCATCATGTATCATCATCATGTATCATCATCATGTATCATCATCATGTATCATCATCATGTATCATCATCATGTATCATCATCATGTATCTTCATCATGTGTCATCATCATGTGTCATCATCATGTATCATCATCATGTATCATCATCATGTATCATCATCATGTATCATCATCATGTATCATCATCATGTATCATCATCATGTATCATCATCAAGTATCATCATCATGTATCATCATCATGTATCATCATCATGTATCATCATCATGTATCATCATCATGTATCATCATCATGTATCATCATCATGTATCATCATCAAGTATCATCATCATGTATCATCATCATGTATCATCATCATGTATCATCATCATGTATCATCATCATGTATCATCATCATGTATCATCATCATGTATCATCATCATGTATCTTCATCATGTGTCATCATCATGTATCATCATCATGTATCATCATCATGTATCATCATCATGTATCATCATCATGTATCATCATCATGTATCATCATCATGTATCATCATCATGTATCATCATCATGTATCTTCATCATGTATCATCATCATGTATCATCATCATGTATCATCATCATGTATCATCATCATGTATCATCATCATGTATCATCATCATGTATCATCATCATGTATCATCATCATGTATCTTCATCATGTGTCATCATCATGTATCATCATCATGTATCATCATCATGTATCATCATCATGTGTCATCATCATCAGTATCACCATCATGCATCATCATTATGTATCATCATCATGTATCATCATTATGTATCATCATCATATATCACCA
Source organism: Anthopleura xanthogrammica (assembly GCA_964019055.1). Classification (NCBI taxonomy): domain Eukaryota; kingdom Metazoa; phylum Cnidaria; class Anthozoa; order Actiniaria; family Actiniidae; genus Anthopleura; species Anthopleura xanthogrammica. The sequence continues at coordinate 11,496,843 of OZ025213.1, forward strand.
CTACCATCATCATGTATTACCATCATCATCATCAGTTATCATCATCACTACCATGATTATTGTTAACATAATCTATCATACATGTTGACAGAGCTGTAGTGTGGTGATGAAGATGCTGTTGTACATAATCACAGTTATCACTGTAAACATCATCATCGACGTCATACCATCTACTGTTCTCATTCATCTTATCATCATGATTCCTCACCTCTGTTATGGTCTGTGCTTTTTCTTCAGCCAAGAGTATTAGAGCTGTCAGACAACTAGTACGATATTAATAAAAAAAAACATCATCAAAACAGTATATCACAATAAAGTATGGGAAAGGTGTGTCAGTTTTAGATATCTTATAAGAACAACAGCCAGCTGATCTGAAACAGTGACGTACAAATGACATCACTGCAAAACTGAGGTGTCATGAAGCATGCGAAAATTGAATTATATAAAAAGTTTATATCTGACAGAGATAAATCTAGCGTTTACAGCAAATGCAGCAGCAGTGGTAGCAACAGCAACAACAGCATCAAAAAGAGCAGCAGCTCCAACAGCCAGGACAACCACAACAACAACAGCATCAATAACAACAGTATACCAGGATATGTAGCAACAACAGTAGCAGTAGTAGCAACAACAACAATGACAGCATCAAAAAGAGCAGCAGCAGCAATAACAAGGACAACCACAACAACAACAACATGATCAACGAGAGTTACTAGACAAGACTGGGTGACTTACTTTGGATCAGTAGTAAGAGCACTCTCGGCAGCTTTGATTCTCTTGTCTTGGTCACGTTCTCTCCATGCCTTCAGCATTACTAAAGAAATATCCCAGGTAAAGTAGAAATAGTCAGTATGAACAGTACCATTACACCACCCTTGATTCCCCAAAAAATGTTTGTGTGAAATGTTTATGAACTTACCTTCATCACAAGGATTAGAACTTGTCTCATCAGCATCACAGGTGAAAAATGTCTGAGAAATTTGAAAATATTATCAATCAATTTGTGAGATGTGAGAGACTGGTGACCTGATGATCAATGAGTGATTTTTGTTTGTGCAGGCCATGCAATTTTTTAAAACTGCCGACAGGTGGTAGTGGTTACAGGAGTAACAAAATAATGCTCATCTTTTCTTCTGCTATTTTAAATAACTAAAGTCTCGATTTCATTCTTGCTCCTTGTCCCATTGTGAGTGCAAGGAAATGGTTGCAGAGTGGCTACACAAGATTCAACTCATTAAAAAAAAAGGATTCAACATGTAATATTTTCATACTTTTTGTGATTTTTTTCAGCTGTCACTTTCAATGTGCAATAGTGACTACACATGTTATTTTAACCGTGCATCGGTGATTGAAAAAATTATATTGCCTGTGAAAGCAAAAAATCACTCATATAATCAACATGTGAGTTGAGTGTTGCTTGTTGTAAATAATAATAATAATAATAATATCTGGTTTATTAATTCCTCTTGCAGTATGAACTGAATTACAGGAAGTTGCGCAATATACACATTATTATAATCATAATATTGGAAATTACTTAATTAAATACATTAGAAGGCAGTGGTAGTGCATTTGAAGTGAACCTCACAGAAGAGCCCCTTACAGGGAGTGATGTTTGTAATATATAAGTATTGACCAGAAACATTTGGTGACATTACCTGATGATCTTGAGCCGATAGATTCATATCATAGTACGTTAAAGGTTCCTTGCCAGTTACCCAAAGATATCTGGAATACGAGGACAGTAAAAGGAGGATATTATTCAACTTTGCTTAAATCTTTTTCGTTTTATTCATAGGGTTTAAAGCTTGAAGCTTGTGGCAGACGTATTATATATTGGCTACAGTGTATCTTAGATAAAATACCTATAGTTTTCATACTTCTGAAATGTTATGGTGTGAAAAATGAATGAATTGAATGAATGAATAAACAAATGAACAATTGAATTGATGCATGGACTGACAGATGGATGCATAGATTAAAATACCAAGTTGTGAAAAATGAATGAATTGAACAATGAATTGAAAGGAAGGAACGAACAAATGAATGGGATAAATGGATGGAAATATGAATGGATGGATGGAAGAAGGGATGAATGGGATGGATGGAAGGATGAATGCGATGGATGGATGGAAAGATGGAACAGATGAATGGAATAGTTGGATGGAAGGATGAATGGGATGGGTGAATGGGATGGATGAATGAAAGGGATGGATGGATGGAAGGATGAATTGGATCGATGGATGGAAAGTAACAATGGATGGAATGGATGAATAGATGGGTAGATGGATGGATAGATGAATGAATGGAAGGATGGATGACAGATGGATGAATGAATGAATGAATGAATGAATGAATGAATGAATGAATGAATGAATGAATGAATGAATGAATGAATGAATGAATGAATGAATGAATGAATGAATGAATGAATGAATGAATGAATGAATGAATGAATGAAAGAATGAATGAATGAATGAAGTAATAAAACTCTAAAAATATCTTACCTGTTGTATTCAGCACCTCTAAATAAATTCATAGGATTCCTCCAAACTTTACACTCTACGAACAAGAGCATAACAGAGAGCAAATAAAGATCATCTACTAAAAATATCTTTCACATCTCTAGACCAAGTAAGAAAGCTGTTCGTCAAATTATTACAAAATATTACAACTTATTTTCTGATCCCTGCTCGCAACGTTACAGGAATACTCCAGTTTTGAGTTCTGTAGCTCAGGGTTAGCCTTAATTTTGTGCAAAATATTCACATGTCCCAGTGAAGGTCCCCTGATTTCAAACTATTTGATGAAGTTGTGAATTCTTCACTTTAGCAGTGATACTGCAGGCATCATCGCAGTGATGGTCTGATTTCATTATATTAGATTTTGCAAGGCAAAAGAGTTAAGGCTTAACAGTACGTGATCTTGAATATTTAATGAAAATTGTGTTTGACAAGAGAAATACAACTAAAATATAACAAGTTTTACAAAATATTATCTCCCTTTTTAATCCCCTGAGCATGCGCTTAGAGCAGTAGCATGGAATGCTTGATGCGTGTATAGACCCTTTGCAGCACATCCAAATGCAGCTTAATTTGAAAGACAAAGCAATAGGTTCCAATTCTCAGGAAACTGAAATTCTTTTGGTATGCCTCCAAATTGAGCTGCTTCGACGTCATGTGAAAGGGGTTTATATTTACTAAGACAAAATTTTGGATCTCCTCATCTGAGCCTGTTATCTCCTGAGCACATATCACATACCATATCATGTTCATATTGTGCGTCAAGCTGTAACTTACCTGCAACATTCTGTGATGAGTTTTGCTGTGAGTTATCACCCCCACCTAGTAATGGTCCAAGGTGAGATAACGAGACATGCTCTATGAACGATGTACCGTACTTCCTGAAGTACCACCATTCAAAGATCTACAACAAACATAAATGTTTGAGTATTTATAAATGTTTTTGTAACTGGGATAATATTATTACTATTTCATTTATTCAGGGACCGCGGAGCATATTTTTGAGTGGTAGGCTAATCGGGGGGGGGGGGGGGGGTTCGGAAGAATGCACCCACTCCCTGATATTACATGCTCATATACTATAGTAGGAAAGCAAGAGTGATGTGTGTGCCACTTCGAACTACTTTGGTTGTGCATTTGAATCTAAGAATTGACTTCATTTGTAAGTAGAGTTCCTTGTTGGTTCTCTTCTGTGCTTTGGGGAGCTGGCTTAGAAAATGTATCGTTACTTCAGCTCCCCTGAATTTAGCCACTTTTTTTCTCACTTTGTTTTATAAAATATTTGTACAATAGACAAATTATCTTTTTTATTTTGTGTACCAGTAGTGATATAGCTAATGACATACCAGTATAATCCCAGATATGAAAGATGACGTTCCAGTTAGTGCAACATAAAATTTAGGGGTCAGGGTATTTAAGAACATGATGACTGTAAAAGAAAAAGAATAAAATCATAAAACACCAAGATGTCATATAAATAACTCTAGAAGCACAGTTATAGCAAAGGGTTCAAAATAACGGCCAGTCATACGCCGGTCAAGTTGTCTGGTGTATGATGTTTTATGTTATTTTTTCAAATATGACCGGTCAACATGTCCGTTCAAAACCATATTTGACCGGTCAAATACCAAATTTGGCCGGACATTGACCATTGACCAGCCATTATTTTGAGCCCTGTAGCATGTGCAATATTTATTTAGAACAGCACTTGTTGTATTCTGGCTCATATTTTGTAACGGACCGTGAAAGAAGAAGAATGTTTAAATAATACATTTTTCATTCATTTTTTCATTTCTCATTTATTACTCTTCTTGTTCTTATTCTTATTTTCTTTTCACATGTAAACTCTAAATTTACAGTTCACTTCATCTGTTCACTGTTTCCCCTGCATATTGAACCCAAACATTACCCAGCAATACGGAAAACAATTCTAACCAATCACGACGTACAGTGTGATACACCTTTTAATAATAATAATAATAATAATTTAATTCTGAGCACATTACATAACAATCTCAATGCATACAGTTATTTGAAAAAACGTTGTCACGACTGGCTGCGCGACTATGCGACTGGACTGAAACGGAGTATGGGTAGAAATCACTGAAGCGCTTAATTATTTGCTCTTAATTAATTTTGAGACTATTAAGTCATTAAAATACTATTTCGCCAGTGAATTTTCGTACTGTAAGCCTGGCGCATATTTAATCAGTGAAGAATTCAACTGCTTCAGTGATTTTTACCCATACTCCCGTTCGGGCTAGTCGCGTAGTCATGGAGCCGGTCAGTGACAACGTTTTTTCAATTAGCTGTATACATACACACACATACACATACACATACACATACACATACACATGCATGCATAAAGAAAACCTACAATCATAAATATAAACTATAAAATATAAAGTCTCTAAAATTAGTCGCTAAAATTAATATATGTATATGTATAGAGTGCTTACACTAGAGTGATTGCAATAAACCCGTTCAACAATTACTAGACTAATACACACTATTAATCACAAGTACTAGCTAATAGACTCCAACTAGACTACAAATAGTCTAACTGAAACAAAAATTATTAAACAGACAACAAATGAATGTAGTCTATACATGTTTATTGACATTTATATGTATTTCAATTTTTAAGTCGGATAACTGGAAAGATTGCAGAAGGCAAAACGGCAAAGCTTTAATTCAATCTTTTACACGGAATGAATTAATTACTCATTTACAGTTTAAAATTTGTAAAGCAAATGACTCGTAGTAAAAATATTGTTTTTCAATAGAATGAGACCATTATTTCGTCTTGCTAGTTACACTAGGCTAATACACACTAATAAACGCTAGCAGATAGTCGTAGACTTTGACTAACAGATTTTGTTGAACGGGTTAATTGTAATCACTCTATGTCCATGAAATAAAATCTAAATAGTTACTACCTAATAGTTTTTATTTAGTGACTATTAGTCACTATCACTCAAGTGGAACAGCTTCAGTAACAATAAAGTATGCCTCTATTAAATAAAGTATTATCTTTCTATTGTCTTGAGTATTTGATTTCCCTTGTGTATTGTTACTAAAGCTGTTCCAGTTGAGTGATAGTGACTAATAGTCACTAAATAAAAACTATTAGGTAGTAACTATTTAGATTTTATTTCATGGACATAGTGTAAGCACTCTAATCAATCTATGTTCATATTAAATCTAAATATATTGATAAATCTATAAATTAAATAAATATCTTTAATCTTTGTTTAAAAGTGTCTGTGGATGGAGCATTTCTGACTGTGAGCGGAAGTTCAGCATGGGCATAATGTTTTCCCATTTCAGACAACGTGTCATTCTCTTGAGAATAAGATTATTTGTTTGAGTTGCATCAATATTCATGTGTCTTCTCATGTACAACCATTAAACAAAGAAATGATACTCTAGGAAATGACAAGTGGTCTGAAATGGGAAAACATTATGCCCAAGCTGAAAAAGTCTATACCCTTTGCCTTAATATCATAACCCTCTTTAAAAGTTTACAGTCAAACACGGAGGCTACATTTGTCACGGGTTCATGACATCATAGAATTTCCAAATCAACCACCAGAAAGCCAGGAATATTTTTAATAGTGTAATAATCAAGAACCCCTATCCATGCTTTTCTAATATTTTTTCTGGAATACAGGAAATGATAAATCTTAATAATAATAAAAATAATAAAAAGATAAGAATCAAATCTTCAAAAAACTAAGATATGTCGTACGGAGAAGCGAAAAAATCAAAGTCTGAAATTTGAGGCAAAACCAAGAAACTAGAATCGAAAGAAAAAAAGAACATCTTTCATTTTTTTGTTACGAAAACCACAACTTATTTTCCAAAACACTTGAATCACATCTAAGATTACTCTTATCAAGAATAAGGTTTTTCTTGAACATAATATTCTTTCTTGAAGGAATCAATAAAAGACAATTGAAAGTCGTACCATTTGTTGGTCGTTTGCTGAATAAACAAATGGCACAAATAAGCTTAAAGCTTAAAACAAAATAAAAAATAAGAACTACTTTAAAAAATCATCAATTAAAAATTTTATGGCTAAGAATAATAATTATAATTTCAAAGCGCAAATCTTTATTTAACTTATATTTTAAAAATAACGTTTTTGATAAAAAATTTCGAGACGCGCGGGTGAAAAGCCTCTCATTGACTCGAGTGTCCGCTAAGAAAAACTCACCCAAGTTAAAATTCTCTTTAAGACGAAGTGGAGTCCGAAGAACATAAAGAAGGAAGATAACAAGGAGGAACCAGAAGCCCCAAAGATAGGTCCAGGACCAGCCAACCCACTGCTTTATTTTGCCAAATCCTCGAGAAACCCCGCCGCCATTTTGATTTTCCGTCGCCATTTTGGATCGAAGGAAAAAAGATCTGCGCAGTGCTTTATGGGTCAAAAGCACAGGGTGACCATCATGGCTGAAACCAAAAGTGAGTTGTAGAAAAATGGAGTAAAAATACTCATTTTTTAAATGGATTAAAATATTTCTTAAATGAAACACTTGGATGAAAGATTCTTAAATTATAGGATTCTTGAATTATATGATAATGACAAATCTTCTGTATGTATTTTCATTTAGTTTTCATTCATTCATTCGTTCGTTTGTTCATTCGTTACTTCGTTTGTTCGTACATCCATTCATATCATCCATCCATATCATCTATCCAGGACATCCATCCATTGATGAGGATTGATTGATTGATTGATTGATTGATTGATTCATTCATTACTGATCCCTTTCAAAAAATATTCAAATATTCAGTATATTTTTTTCTTGCTCACTTCATTTACTCTTTTGTTCAGATCTCTTTATGCAGTCATTCCATATCCATATCCATATCCATCCACCACCCATCCTTTCATCTATCCCTCTATCCATTCATTCATTCATCCCATCAACCCATCCTTTCATCTATCCCTCTATCCGTTCATCCAATCAACCCATCCTTTCATCTATCCCTCTATCTATCCATTCATTCATTCATCCCATCCACCCATCCTTTCATCTATCCCTCTCACCATTCATTCATCCACCCATTCATTCATTCATTGATTTCAACAATTACCTTCGAGCTTCACTAAGTTATATTATGGCAAAAAAAAAATTGTGTCCATCTTTTTTCTTTTTGATATGTTTATTTATGAAAGGATACTGAAATGTTTCTTTCAGCTTGCTAACAGATAAAAAGCTTCGTTTTTCAACGGGCAGCTACATACTAGAAATCAATAAAAGTCGAGACCCTAGTTAAAGTTAACGATAATGGATATCTTATCAATGAAGTTAAATATAAAATAAAAGCATTAGACGACCATTTAGTCTGAAAACTCAGAAATATAAATCGAAGTTGCTTCAGGTACATTAATTGTATATTCAACTGCGAATTAGTCAAAGACTTGACCATTTTAAGGTTGTTTCTTGAGAGTGAAGAGGAAAAGGAAAAAGGATGCTTGCCTATTGTGTAAATAAAAGACCCAAAAACGCCCACACTGCTTTTATATTCTCACTTTATAAAATCTCTTTTCTTTTTTGAGACGCATGAAGAACAAGAATTATGTATCTATAGATTTGGGAAGATTTATTTATTTTGAAAAGATTTTTTCTTGTCATATGACTATGGTTTCATTAGTAGAATGTTCAATTATGATTTTCGCGGGAAAGATCGAACCAAGCGCTTCCGCTGAGCTGAAATAGTGACGTAGAAATGACGTTACTGCAAAACTGAGGTGTCATGAAGCCTGCGAAAATTGACTTAAGAAAATTTATATCTGAGATAAATTGAGATTTTCAGGAGAGATTTTTGATATTTTGTATACATCTACTATTTATCATTGAGTGGGAAGATAAAATAAAGAAAAAACCATTTCCCGAATCACTGGGCTACAAAGGATGACACTTCAGTTTTGCAAATTTTCTCGATTCTGATTGGCTAATATTTTTTCTCAGATCAGCTGGTTGGCCAAACAGCAATATTCTGGCACAGAAAACTGGCATTTTATTTACATGTAATTAGGAAGTAAATAAAAATATTTCTTATGGTAAAAAAGTCGTTTTAAATTGATTTGAATCGAATCAACTCTGGAGCAAGCGAGCAAGCTTCCTGCTGGCCGCCATCTTTGGTTTGTTTACGTAGTACGCACATTTTTACGACTTGATTCTCCGCTAATCCAACAGGAAATGAGTATAAACATATCAACATTATTTATTTATTTGTTTCTACCCGCTAATCCGACAGGAAATGAGGATAAATATCATTAACATTGTTAATTTGTTTGTTTTAGACTTGTGAGGAGTGTAGTATTAACAAAAAATATCTTACGTTTTTTTTCCCTCAAGAAATTATAAATTTTATAGTAAACGAAAATGTTGTCAACTTTTTAGTTGCTTTGATCAGCGCGAAAACCTACTCATTTTACAGTTTGTGAATGAAAGCAAACCAGAATAACCTCACTAAATTATCATTTACGAAACCACCCACAGAATTTTCAAATTGCTCTAAATTCTCGATGATTCTTAAAATATGATATATGTAAACGGCCATTTTGCTAATACTTCAAATTTTACCATCAAAAGAGGTCTAATTGTTTTTTGTCTCTTTGTCAATGAATGAAACCACGACGGTCGTTTTTTTCCGGTTCAGTTAGCGTTGTAATAACGAAAAATATAAGAAAGCAGCCTTAAAAGGATTGTATTCTTTCATAAAATAAAGAAGTTAACTCAGAAAAGTTTGTCTTCGTATTTTTTCCAAGGTTTCAAAGATCAAAAAACGCGAAAATATGTTTCGTGAGTACTCGAGTGATTTCAGTAAAGCGACGAGAACTTTGAAGAGACATTTGGTATGAGATAATTAACCGTCTAGCTTGGTATCTAATCCACCTTTTTGAGAAAATAATTCACGAACAAAAGATAAAACAAATGCTCCGACGTAGAAGAGAGTTTATTCGCGTAGTTTCAACCCATTCAACGGTAATTTTTACTCAAACAAAACACAACAAGAGAGCTGTCAGTCCCGCTCGCTGCCTATTGTTGTTGTCAATGTTTGTTTTTTTGAAGAATTTTGCCGCTTTTTTGGAAAGAAAAGAGCCAAAAGAGGTGATCCTAGAGAAAAGGGGATTGGGAGTTGTTCCATAGCTTGAATCAATCCCGACAAGACGGATAATTGATCAAACACCGCCGCCTCTTTTGTTCTAAATGGTCTGAGAGGAGCGGTCTATTTACTGCGGCTTTCCTTTTATTAACGGTAATAGATTCATTAGAAAAGAAAACCTAACTTCATATTTCTCCTCTAAAGACATGAAGATTAACTTAAAGATAAATGTGCAAGTCTAAAGACTCTTTTTGATAAAGTGGTTTGACATTTTTATACACATCTATTTGATACTGTAGTGGCTACGATCGCAGCAAATCATTAATAGTTATTACAAACAAACCAATTCAAAAGGGAACACTGTTTGTTTATTGGATCACACTGCTTTGTACACACAAGATCTTAAATCTAGCATTTAAAATTGGTCTCAAGATTTGCTTAAACTCGCGTTATTCCTTAGGGCTCTTACGAGAACTTGACTGCCATCTTGAGTGAAAAATTCTGGAAGTTCATTTATGGATGATCCAATCGTGCGCACTCTAAGATCGAAACACAATGCATTGATCCATTGAGTTAGTTCTTTGGATAAACAATTATTCACACGCCAAAAAGACTCTACTTAACCAACGAGAAAGGCGTCTTTTTATTCTGGTAGTCTTTTGAGTTGGTATCCAATCAGACACGACCAAAAGACTTGAGCTCGGAGCCGCTCTATTGCTCATGTGCACCAGCCAATCATGAACGTGCCGTGCGTGTCTTAACAGCTCACTTTCTCCAGAGAGATCAACGATACAGCACATAAACTTGCTAGTCATCCATGCCCGGCAATAACATGAGACGACTAGGTTTTATATTAACTGCTGTGATTTTTCTTTCTCTTCCACATCAAAGTTGTTCACATTGGTGGTGAGTTTTGTAATGGTTCAAATTTGGGTTGAGGCTTTGTTTCTCTGAGAGGCCCCAACAACATCATCAAATCTGACTGCTATCAATTTCTATGGCACTTCTCGCGCACGAAGTATTGGTTTGCAAAGTGCATTGATACGAAGGTTTCTTCCAATATTTTTTCAACGGTTTGATGATTCTGTTTTCGCTGTTGTTAACAGGTTCATGTCGCAAGTCTACGCGCTCGGGGCCAAAGTGATGTGCAACAGTATTGCAGGATTAGTGACCATTCAGCGCCAAATCTGCCGCGAGAATCCCGATGTGATGATCAGTGTCGGCAAAGGCGCAAAACTCGGCATCTTCGAATGCCAATATCAGTTTCTTTATCAACGATGGAATTGCTCAACTGCCGAGCGGGATGCCTCTCTTTTCGGCAAGGTTATGAGAGGAGGTAAGAAGACTTTCACCACACGTGGGTTTGTTTGTTATTTTTGTCACTTGACTAAATCGCTCAAAATTCTTTCTGTTTTTGCGGGATTTGTTAATTAATGGGAAAAATTGGTCCAGAGACCATGATATTTGTTCTCAATTACTTATACAATCTGCTTACATTTGTAATCACGGCAAATACCGCTCGTGTATTGCTCGACAAAGTGTTAATCAAATTTGGCTGCAAAATTTAGGACTGATCTTCGCTTGCATGTTTCGGCACCTTTGACTTCACTGACAATCAAACAACGCGTATAATTATTTTTTACAAATCAAAATTTTTCTTTTCTGTTTTATAATCGTTTAGTTTTCTTCCCTGTAATTGAAGTGTCTTACATGCTTTTTCCTTACAACGTCATTTGTTTGACTTTTTCCACACACATTTTTGTCAATACCTTTTCTTGTTGCTCGTGCAAGAAGATGTTGCTTCCAAGCAAAGGTTAACCGGAACAAATTCGTAGTAAAAGTGATAAAGAAATTTGATTCATCCACAGATTTTAAGTGACTTTCTGATGGTATTGTTTTTATTTATTAATAGCGAGCAAGGAAACTGCTTTTGTTTATTCCATTTCGACTGCTGGAGTTGTCCATGAAGTAACCCGTTCTTGCAGTCTTGGAGAACTGAAAGAATGCTCCTGCGACACCAGAAGGGGAAGGAGTCGCAAAGGCTTCGAGTGGGGAGGCTGCAGCGATAACATCATGTATGGCTTGAACTTCGCTAAAGCTTTCGTGGATTCAAGAGAAGTTGAACGAGATGCGAGAGCTTTGATGAACTTACACAACAACTATGTTGGGAGAAGGGTGAGTTAGAATTTTAATCCCCTCGTCATGACTGGTCTTAGAACAGCGCTAGAAATAGCTATGTAATGAGGCTTCAACTCCCTCTTCTTTGTTGCCGGCCGAGTAAACAAAAGTGGGCTGGAGTGAATCATTTTCCAAAGCAAATACTGAACAACTATCAACATCAATGCAATTACGCTTACCAAATTCATAGAGAAGAAAGCTCAGATACCTAGATCATAGCTAGTATCATCAGTATAACTTTAAAGTTGTCAAACTCGAATTTTACAAGTCATGGATGATTGACGTTCGGAGTGAGTGAAGCGAATGGCATTCCAAGTCTTCAAGTCTTTTCTTTTCTGTGATCCCTAACGACAATGGAGATTCCAAAAGGCCTTTGATAGGGCATGAATGTGCTAGAATCATAGCTTGATAGACAGTTCTAACGAGGGGGTTTGAAGGGGCAACCATCACTTCAGCTCGCACACACACCCATAATATTCCATAGTTTCCACACGTCCAATATGGCGGACTACAAACAGGAAGTTACGACATTGCCATAGCATTTTAAAAAAACATTACGATCTACGAAGTGAAGGAAATTAAACTATTCTAATAAAGTCAATAATCCGTTAAATAAGATAACCACAACATTCAAAACCAAACAACTCACAAAGGAAGGAACTTACGTAAAGTTTTCTCAATCAATTAACTTTCACACGTACTCCACACCTTCCGATGTTAATAAGATTGATAATTGTTTTATAAGTTAAATTCACCCAATGACACGTTCAATGGCATCGATATGATGCCAATATATGCAATAACTTCGATAGTATCCATATATATATAGACATTTAGTCGTAGATGTAAACTTGGCCCAAATTGAATTAAACACGATTCAGTTCGGATAGCATGAGGTTGACTGGAAAAAGTTTCAAGTTTTGTTCGCAGGAGCAAAGAAAAATCGTACAGTATTTTGAAGCGCTCGACTTGTTTTAAGTTGTCCAAGTAGACAAAGAAGGGTCTAAGAACCATCAGAGTGGCCATTTTAGAATTTGAATTTTTCGTTCCTTCGAAACAACTTATTCGGTATTTTTGATACGAGGAATCAGGTTTTTACAAAACCATTCCTATTAAGAATTCTGCTTGTAAAATTGATCATGACTAGCGTTAACATGTTGGAACTGCTTCTGCTAGATTAGTGTAGACTAGTGGCCTAATTTTTTTTCAAAACTGAAAGCCTGCTCAATCAAAAAACATCAAGTATTTGACATTGACGTTAGTATCACCCAATCTCGAGTTATACACTCAATATCGTATTGAAACAAATCGTTTAACAGAGCGTTAAAGAGTGGTAGTATTTCTGTATATATTTATACATCTACTCCAAAACCCAGTCAAATGAGAACGCAGTCTCCTCCTCGTACTACAGATATGGCTATTTTGATAGCCAAGTCTCAGACTTCGTGTTTGTTCCATATACGAGGCAGGGCGAGTTCTTTTCTTTAATGTACGAATTCTAAAACGTCAAAGTTCTCAAAAAAAAAATCGAAAAGTCTATATGGTAGTTGTGGTAGACGTTGATCGTCGATGTGAATCGAACCTGACGACATCGCTGACTTTCTCGATAGCAAAATAAATGAGCACTTTTGTCAAGGACTCCTCTCTACGTACTTGGAACGCATGGTACTTCAACGTGCCTACATTGATCTGTAAGGTATCTCAATACACTTGTGCTGGTGTATTGTGGAAAACAAAAGATATCCTGAGCATAAACTTTATTGGATGTGAATATCAACTATATTTCCGTTTTATGACCCACTATTTGTTCCTATTAGAATCTTTTTTACCGCGTTATTTGTTTATAGGTGTTTTAAGATTTTTTGGCATTCCGATAAAAACTTAATTCTCAACCATCCAAACTGTTTTAGACTATACCTTGAAATCCTTACTGTAATGGATCTCTTGAGTGGTGGAGTCTTATCTTGGGTCACGTGTGATTGCCATTACGATTACTTGTTGAGTCTTGTGAAGATGCAGCAATATGGAAATGTTTGATTGCAGCAGACTTCATCTCTGGAATTTTAAAGGCGGGAGTTAATGAAGTTCTATGTGTATCGATTCCATTCATCCACTACATCTCATTCCAATTATCCATGTATGCATCTCATTCCATCCACTCACCTGTCACTTCAATGTTCAGTACTTTTCTTATTATTTTCGTCGTTTTTAGGTTCATCCCCGGCAAGCCATGCTCTAACATCCATCCATTTATCCAACCTATTTCAACCATTCAAATGCATCCTCAGTGCATCCTTTTTGTTCTTTGCATCGTTTGTTTGTTTGCTCATCCATCCACTTCTCCGTCCAGTAATCTCTTTATTACTTGCATCGTTCGTTCATTCATTCTTCCATCCCATCCATCCATCCATCCATTGGCCAGTATTCTTTCCGTCATTCATTCGTTTATCCTACTCCATTTCCCTTCCACAGGCGGTCAAAACCAACATGCTCCTAGACTGCAAATGCCACGGAGTCTCCGGCTCCTGCTCAGTACGAACCTGCTGGAAAACCCTCCCGCCATTCCGTATTGTCGGCGAATACCTAAAACACAAGTACCTGACCGCACAGCGCGTGACTGTCGACCAAAGCGGCGAGGCACTAACTAATGCAGACATCAGCTATCGCAGGCCAGCGCGAGACGAACTCGTGTACCTTGAAGAATCTCCCGATTACTGCGATATCAACGCCAAAACCGGTTCTCTGGGGACATCTGGTCGGGAATGCAACAAGACGTCCTCAGGGATGGGTGGCTGTAAAGTCCTCTGTTGTGGCCAAGGATTCAATACGATACAAGTCGAAGAGGAGTACAAATGTTTCTGCAAGTTTCATTGGTGTTGTCATGTCAAATGCCAAATATGCCGAAGAACAGTCGACAAACATATTTGTAAGGGAAAGAAGGATAGCAAAACGTATGGAAGGTCTACGAACGCGAAGACAAGCAGTTCTCGCACCAAGAGTAAAAAGAACAGAAGAAAAAACAAGAAAAGAAAAGATCGAAGGAAAGGTGATACTCCTGGTGACCGTGACTCGGTATGAGGAAAATAAAAATGGAAATATGAAAAATGAGAAAATGAATCGAAAAAGACAAAAATTCAAAAAATTATTCCTTCTTGGAAGAGTGATTTAGTTACAGTCGAAGCTTTCCTTTACGACCACGACTTTGAAGCCCCGTTTGCATGCATTGCCGCATATGACAGCCCATTCTCCGGCTCGTTAGCAACCTGCACCAGTTCTAGTTAAGACCGCTCTTTCGATTTCCCGAGGTAGTCGTTTACGAGAGCTTCGACTGTATTTCGAAAAATGGTTGATCGTCGCCATACTTGGTCAATGACAGTCTAAAGGTATAGATAGATATGGATCTTATGACCCATCTCACTTCGGCTGATGTAAAGGTAGTCGTAACTCTCAACTGTAATTATTCCATTGTGGATATATCATGTAATTAGTTTCCAGTTGTAAATATTATATAGAAAGCAAAGCCTCAATGGTTGAGTTGTTTTATCTCATTATTGAAATGTAATTAGCGTCAGTGTTAGCGTTTGTGATTGGAGGTTATGTGTAGTTTTGTACCAGAAACTATTTATAATAAACACTATATTTATACGGTAAGAAAGTGATGTTTGATAATAATAATAATAATAATAATAATAATAATAATAATAATAATAATAATAATAATAATAATAATAATAATAATAATAATAATAATAATAATAATAATAATAATAATAATAATAATAATAATAATAATAATAATAATATGGTTTATTTCGGCCACTTGCAGTTAGAGAAAACTGAATTGCTGGCTGATACAATATGGATAATGCAAGATAATCATATAATATACAATATAATCAGACACATAAGGGACACATAAGCTACGGCTGGTACTTTACAGTAACGAAGTTAGCAAATCGTTCCGTTCGGGTGATCATAGAATGCGCGTGCTTCCCTGATCGCAATGCCAAATGAGTGGTGGATTTCACAACACGGTTGTGTATAAGGGGAAAAAGTGGGTTACCTGGCTCAATGTTTCTGACAAAATCTCTGCACTTAAGATTCCGCCGTTCTTCTAGAGATGAAATGCCTGCTAGTGATAAAAGATGATACGTGAAGATGATGACGATATATGATGATGATGACGATATATGATGATGATGACGATATATGAAGATGACGATATATGATGATGATGATGATAGATGGTGATGATACATGATGATGATACATGATGATGATGATGATAGATGGTGATGATACATGATGATGGTACATGATGATGATGATACATGATGATGATGAAGATACATGATGATGATGATACATGATGATGATGATACATGATGATGATGAAGATGATACATAATGATGATGATAAATTATTGATACATGATCATGATGATTATTGATGCACGCCCACTCCACAACAACTTAAAGCGCGCTCATCTTCCTTATTCTCTATTTCATTTAGAACAACAAACGTAATAAATTCGAATACCAAATAACCTTCGCGCGCTGATTCCAACTAATTACTCAATCAAATTAATCAATTATCGATCGAATGGAATGCTGACGTCATCAAACGCACATCCTTTTGTTTCTCTTCACTCCATTTTCATTCATTTATCGCACAGAACTCGTAAAACAGGATAAAAAAATGCTCAAAGTTTTCAGCAACAAACGCGTGTTGATCGTATCCGCCATCGGTCTCGGGGTTAGTGCGTACGCCGCGGCGAAGCTGTTTTGCGGGGGTGTAACATTTCGTAATTATGGCTCCCATCGACAGTTTCATCCAATGGATGATTATCCAGATCTTAGGAAGCATAATAACTGCATGGCAACTCATCTTACACCTCGATTGTACGCGAAACTGAAGGATAAGGCTACTTCAAACGGTTTTACTCTGGATGAAGCGATACAGACGGGTGAGTTGTGATTCTTTTATGTGATAATTAAAAAGTCGGTGTATCAATTGTGAAGTAAACGAACACTAACGAGATTAGATAGGATAGAGAAGGGGCGCAAATGGATTCTCTGCGTCCAAACGAGTTTTAGAAAGTAAATTTGATGCAGAAATTAAAGTAGTTCATGAATCCAAAGACAGTTACCATGACGATGAAACATGATGATGATACGAGGATACCTTCAAATTTTATCGAAGCTCGAAACAGCCTCTGTGCTGATCTAAGTCAGGGCACGGCAAACACACAGATAGAACCCTGAAACAACCACTGGGCTGGTCAAAGTCAGGGTATGGCTAGCTCACAGATCGAACCCTGAAACGACCTCTGGGCTGATCTAAGTCAGGGCACGGCTAACTCACAGATCGAATTGGAATTTAGCGTGTTAGGTTTTGCAGAGGGAGGAAAACTGGAGAACCTGGAGAAAAACCCTTGAATCAAGGGAGAGACCTAACAAACTCTACTCACATGTGATGCTGAGTCCACGAATCGAACCCGAGACCTCAGAGGCGAGTGTACAACCGTTAAATCGCCCTTGAAGATGGCCAATTATCTTTATTTATCCTGCAATGAATCAGTTTTCATAAACAAAGGCTGGTATTAACTCATATGTGCAGAAAATGTAACGATTTCAGTGCAATGTATAAACGTCTTGGTTTATCTTTATTTTCAAGGTGTGGATAACCCGGGCCACCCGTTCATAACTACAGTAGGTCTGGTTGCAGGTGACGAAGAGACATACGAGGTCTTCTCCGATCTCTTTGATCCTGTCATTGAAGAACGTCACAACGGATACAAGAAAACAGACAAACATGTAACCGACCTAGATTCCAGTAAAATACGTGGTGGTAACTTCGATGAGCGATATGTGTTGTCCTCGCGGTGCAGGACAGGCAGGTCGATCAGGGGATTTTGTCTTCCCCCAAACTGTACCCGTGCGGAGAGACGAGAGGTGGAGAAGATCGTTGTGGACGCTCTTTCAGAGCTCAAAGGTAAAAAAAAATCTTGAACTGTTGGTGCTGCAGCCATATAGACCTTGTTACCTTAGGCGTAATGTTTTCCCATTTCAGACCAAGTGTCATTCTCTTGAGGATAAGATTCTTTGTTTGAGTTGTATCCATATTCATGTGTCTTGCCATGTACAACCGTGAAACAAAGAAATGATACTCTAGGGAATGACACGTGGTCTGAAATGGGAAAACATTACGCCCAAGCCGAAAAGATCTATAATATTAGCCATTTCGAGGATGATGGGGGGAAAACTGGGTCAAATTGGCATTGCAATGAATCGTGGGACTGCTTGAGAACATATTTCCAAAAAGGGTCAATTTCGTACCTTTAACAGTCTCACAGTGCACTGCAATGCCAACTTCACCCAGTTATTTCTTCTCGGAAAGGCTAATTTTCTTCCGGTATGCTTTACTAAGGTGACCTGTCTGGCACATATTACCCTCTGGCAAACATGTCCAACGAGGACCAAGAACAGTTGATCAGGGACCACTTTCTCTTCGACAAACCCGTCTCTCCTCTTCTAACTTGCGCGGGAATGGCGCGCGACTGGCCCGACGCGCGTGGGATCTGGCACAACAAGAACAAGAATTTCCTAATCTGGATCAACGAGGAAGACCACACGCGCTTGATCTCAATGCAAAAAGGCGGGAACATGAGAGCTGTCTTTGAACGATTCTGTAACGGGATTAACGAAGTAAGTATACCGCGATACTCGAGCAATTGATAGTTTAAGAAAAAGCGCAACTTATCTACCATTAACTATGAATGCAGCTATAAAGTATATGCTTCTCTAGTCAGTGATGAAAACGGAGGCTTCGAAATCACTTATCGACGTCATCCACACGAGCACGTCTGTTCTTCTCGTGCGCAGATGACGATATTGCATCTTTTCCGGTCATGTCTGTGTTTTTTGATCGTTTTAGTGCGGACTGGCGAAAACACTAAGAAAACGCTAGCTTGGACGTGAATATTTTGATGAGTTTCCGGGTGAGATTAACACGGAGTGTTCAAAAACGCATTACTGTGGTCGGAGTCTGATAGTACGACTACTAACTAGTAAGATATCTCTTGTTTAATTTACAAGGTGGAAAAGTTGATGAAGAAGAAGAATCGCGAGTACATGTGGAATGAACACCTCGGCTATATCCTGACATGCCCTAGTAATCTCGGCACAGGTTTGAGGGCAGGAGTACACGTCAAACTACCGCTTCTGGGAAAGGTATCTCATAGAGGGCACAATAGAACCCTTGCAGCACGTCGGTGTGCAGCTCAATTTAAAGGGCAAAAAAAATTGGTTCCAATTATCAGGAGTTTGAAATTCTTTTGTTTTGCCTAACAAATTAAGCTGCATTCCGACGTGCTACAAGGGGTCTATTCCTGAATTCTGATTGACAGATTCAGGAGAGAATTACTTGCGCACGCGCTTCAGTTGGATGTTTTAATCCGGTTTTTTCCCCTAGTAAGACTTTTTCTTTTTGTTTTAGCACAAAGATTTTCCTAATATTCTTGAGACCCTTCGTCTTCAAAAACGAGGCACAGGTAAACTGATTACATTATTATTGAAGAAATAAATAACGCGCGCGTGTGCTGTGTGCAGCTATAAAGCACGCGAGGGTTGGCAGAACACGACAAGTGTTAGGAAAAACACGACGCGTAGCGGAGTGTTTCTTAACACTTCTCGAGTGTTCTTACAATCCCCAAGTGTTTTATAACATCACACAGCACAGCAAGCAAGTTATTGATTTATTTTATAAAATACAAATGTCCGCGCCTGCTGTGTCATCTCATAATGCACGCGCCATCAACCAATCAGAAAGCAAGATTATAATAATTATTTTATAAATTATTTTCTAGCAAATTGATCTGCTTTTCATATTCTTTTAACCTAAAAAGAATCGTATTTTATCTTCAGGTGGGGTAGACAAAGCGGCTGAAGGAGGGATCTTTGATATCTCCAACTCTGATCGATTGGGGTTTTCGGAGGTAAGAGACTGCTATTAGCATCTACACTCCCACAGTTTAGTGACGAACAGGTCGTCATTATCCCGAGGGAGGGAGGGTAGAAGGGATTGAGGGGCAGGTAAAAATGAAAGAAACTTAGCGCCCAAAATCGTTGGCAATAGATTCAGAAGCGAACACACGCATGAGGAAACCCGTAACAACTTTGCGCTTTTAAGCAATGTTGTGAGAGACGTTGTCGTTCAAAAGTTGAGACAGTAATTCTGTTGCTTTCATCACCATTGCGCAGAAATATTTAGAATCGTTGTAAGTTCTGGTCTGGTCAAAGTCAGGGCATGGCTAACTCACAGATCGAATTGGAATTCAGTTTGTAGTGATTTGTGGAGAAAGTAAAACGGGAGAAAATCCCTGGATTCGAAGGAGAGAGCTAACAAACTCTACTCATATGTAATCGCGTGTAAACCCTCTTGCAACTTGTGTCGCAACGCCGTTGCGAGACAAGTTGCAGGGAGGATTACTCCGTGTAATCGCGCCATAACGGATATCTCTCTATCATTAGGTTCAGCTGGTACAGAAAGTCATTGACGGAGTAAATCTACTGGTCGAGATGGAGATGAGACTCGAGCGAGGCCGTGCCATTGATGATCTTATCCCCAAATAAACAAGAGTAAGAACAAACAATATCAGAATCGGAAATATTGGAATAACTGAAGATCTATGATCACTCCGCAGATAAATCAGTGTGAGAGAATGGAATTTATTTATCAAATGTACAATAAACTTAACGAAGGATCGACCCATAACGGTTACTGCCAGATACTGGGGTCTTTAAATAGATATATTGGAATATTGGTCTATTTACTTATGGAAAGGGTCTGAAGAAGTAAAGCCAGGGAAAGGATGCGAAGCAAACAGATCTCTTTACCCTGGCCGTAATGTTTTCTCATTTCAGACCACGTGTCATTCTCTTGAGAATAAGATTCTTTGTTTGAGTTGTATCCATATTCATGTGTCTTCTCATACGCAACCGTTAAACACAGAAATGATACTCTAGGGAATGATAAATGGTGTTAAATGGGAAAACATTATGCCTAAGCTAAAATAAGCCTTTGTTTTTACAAGGGTAGCACTTAACAGACTCCTTGCAGCACGTCGGAATGCAGCTCAATTTGGTGGACACAACAACAGGTTTCAATTCTCAGGAGATGGAAATTCTTTTGTTTTTCCCTCTAAATTGAGCTGCTTTGACGTCACGTGAAAAGGATCTATAGTCAGTGGCTAACAAATTGATTGAGTTGGAATTTAGAAGTTGATTTTTGTGGAGGGAGGAAAACCGGAGAACCCGGAAAAACCCTCGAAGCACTGAAGAGAACCAACTTGAAACTCTACTCACATACGACACTGAGCCTGGTGGGACTCGAACCTTGGTCACATTGGTGAGAGGCCACTGCTCTCACCAGTACCTCACCCATTCTTAAACAGAGGTCATTTACTAAACATTTAACTATAGAAGAGAACACAATAGACTCTTGCTAGAGCAGAGGCAGCCTATACTAAAGCATTTCTGGAAGTTCTCTAACTGCGCAGACACACGATGCAATTTTTCATGCGACGTTGCAAAATTAGAGATCGCACCATGCAACGTTGGAAAAATAGAAACAAGTTTTACTTTTGTGACGTTGTGCACAATGAACCTCACTGTGTGAACATTACATCGCACGGGTGGTCATACAGTGTGTTCTCACCTCAACGATGTATGTTTGCACCTTAATGATGATTAAATGCACCTGTCATTATGGAATTATATTATCACTTCACCTGTCAATCAAAGTGGGAAGGGAGGGAGGGATCATGTTAGCATACCACTCTTCTTGGCATAAATGATTCCTAATGTCACTGCAGCAATTCCAATAAGAAGTAACCCTCGTCTTGATGTTGAGGCTGGTGGGTGTGGTTCAGAAGAGATGAGGTCTGCCGAGAGGTGCTCTGTTTGAGACAATAACTGTAAAGTAAATGAATTGGCTTGTTAGTGTGCTGCTTGCTAAGCAAGAGGTCCATAATTTGATCCTCACTGACCTCACACACTTGTTTTAAGGAGCAAGTGTGGCTTGGTTGGTTAGTGTGCTGCCTGTTAAGCAAGAGGTCCATAGTTTGATCCTCAGTGACCTCACACAATTGTTTTAAGGAGCAAGCATGGCTTGGTTGGTTAGAGTGCTATCTCACACACACTTGTTTAAAGGAGCAACAGTGGATATGTTTATTATTATTATTATTATTAATAATGATTTATATAGCGCCTATTCCCTTTAGCCCATAGGCGCTTTACATCCAAAAAAGAAACTTGAAGTAATTAAAGAAAACAAGTCAATAAGTCAATTGTAGGCTTTCTCAAATAAATGAGTCTTGAGCTGGCGTTTGAAACTTTGAATGTCATAGTCAGTGTAGCTTCTCAGATTGTCCGGAAGTGAGTTCCATAGTCTTGGAGCAGATGAGCTGAAAGCTCTATAGCCGTAAGTTCGTAGCTTATATTGAACAGTCACTAGGCAGTTTTTGGATGAAGATCGTAGTTGTCGTTCGGGAGTGTACAGTTTAATCAGTTCTTGCAAATATGGAGGTGCCATCTTCTTTAAACATTTATAAGTTAGGAGTATTATCATTTATCATTCTAACCTCTGTACATTTTCTTTGTAAGCCAATCACATCATCATGAAGGCCTTCTGATGTCTTTAGTGCTTCCTTGGCAAAGAATGACAGGCCTTCAACTTCTGATACATCCTATCATAAAACGAATAATGTTAATATCTCTTGCTTGAGAAATGGACCATAGGGGAATGACCAAAAATGCTTGCGAACTGTTTCTCAAGTTTCTCTGTTCTACAATAAACTACTAACTAGTGGTTACTAGTTGGGACTGTGTTGCTGTCTTAAATACTACTACAAGTGAATCTATATGGCTCCAATAGTAGCCAAGCAACATATTTTTCATTTACTCGACCCTATTGTTCTTTTAGTTTTAAGCCAAAATTTCTCAACTGCAAGTGGTTCCCAGGCTAAAAATTAAGTCAATCTTGTTTTCATAATCACGATAGAGTCACATTATCCACAAATATTTGAATTATTATATTTTTTTAAATGGGGTGTTTTTATCCAAATGCCCCTTTAAGCACCCTGTAAAAGAGTCTTGAACTTGTAATAACACTTTTTTAGATGTTAGTTCTTCGTCAGAGCAAAAAGCAATGAATGACACCCTAGTCTTTCTCCACAAACCTGGACAAACTCTGTAGGATCAACAACGGCATCCAGTTGTTTCTGTGCATACACTACACTGCTCTGGATAACTGATAAGTGTTTGTTGATGTTTGCTATGACTGATGTTACCTCTGGAGCACTGCCAAACAACAGAACAAACAGAGCTATTTTAGAAAATATGCACGCACAAGGATTTAAATATTGGTGAAAGACAAGGCATCTGTCATATGATGTATGAGAACTGGGACCACAGAGCATAGTTTTGAGTGGCAGGGGGCTAATCGGGGGGGGGGGGGGGTCCGGGTAAATGCCCCCCTGAAAATTTAGAAATTGAGTCTCTTGGAAATAAAATTTTCAGTGCCATAGTTTTGAGCGGCAATTTGCAACAGTTATTAGACAGGGTAGTCTGGTCAGTACAAAGTACTGGTATCAATAAGGGCCCTGCTTATAACAAAAAAATATCAAAACAAATAAATTAAAACTAAAATGAAGAATAAAATATTAACAAATTCCTAGAAAATATTCCTATAAAAATTCCTAAAAACTCTGTGGTGCCTGGGGTGGCATACACTGCCTAGTGAAAACATTATGCCCAAGCTAAAGAGATCTAAAGGAGAATGATGAGCTACACCTACTAGAGGTAAGGCTAAGAACCCTGAGGATATATAGGGCATCATATTACCTCAGTAGGTTTTTCTGTTGTTGCATGGAAGACGTGTCCCATTCTTTCACATGGATATCACGTATTGCATCTAGAATCTTCTGGCGGACTCCTACTTGTGTTATCTCCAACTGTCAAGAGAGATTAAAGGGATGATGGTTATGATGGTTATAATGATGGGAATGGTACTTTAAAGTGTACATGACATTTGTTCCACAGATGCTCATGATGACACATGATGGTGATGATGACACATGATGATGATGATACATGATGATGATACATGATGATGATTCATGATGATGATGATACATGATGATACATGATGATGATACATGATGATGATACATGATACATGATGATGATACATGATGATGATACATGATGATGATACATGATGATGATACATGATGGTGATGCATGATGATGATACATGATGATACATGATGGTGATGCATGATGGTGATGCATGATGATAATACATGATGATGATGATCCATGATGATGATGATGATGATGATGATACATGATGGTGATGCATGATGGTGATGCATGATGATAATACATGATGATGATCCATGATGATGATGATGATGATGATACATGATGATGATGATGATACATGATGATGATACATGATGATGATACATGATGATGATGATGATATAATCATGATGATGATACATGATGATGATAACACATAAACTTGTTTTTTTAGTATGAATCTATCTTACCTGGTCAAGATCTTTTTCTGTCATTTTTGCAAAGCTTTCAAAAGTGATTTTGTGTTCCTAAAGAGGTACAAATAAATTTGATTAATTAAGGTACATTGATTAAAGGGAAAACTTAGAATTAAAAAACTAGACTTCAGTAGAATTGCATTGGGTATAACCCAATTGAGATGTAAAACTATATCTTACCTTAAATTTTGGAACCAGGTGGCCTAAATCAAGACCACACAAGAGTATTTCTAGCCCACCATAAGTCTCTAGGGAAGCACTAATAAAAAATGATTAAAAAAAGTACTTTCATTCAGTACTTACAGTTTGGTCATTGAGAAGCTGTTATTTTTAGCCCTATAGTGAGTAGTGGGGGTAGTGGATGGGGGATGGGGGCTTGGTGGGGTTGCAGGCAGTCAAAAGTTGATCAACTTTTACCTTCCATCTGTTGATGTATCAGCTTCTCCACTAAGAAAAAGAAGCAGAAGAAGAAAATATCACAAACAGGAATAATAGGTACCTTACATTGCAGCTGACAGTGCTTTTCATATTTGAACTTCTGTCAGTCAAACTTATAACAGGCTGAGTTCATTCCGATCGAGCCATTTTCACACAAGAATTTTTTCTTCGCTTGTTATCCCAATAAACTCGGCCTATCATAAATTTGATGGACAGTTAAGCCAAAATGCCAGAAATCTGGAGTCAGTAGGTCTTAGAAATATAAAAAGCACTGTGAAGCTGCAGATTTTGATGTGCTTTTACTACACTTCATACGCACTCATTACTAGTAATTAATTTTATACAACTTTATGTGTGAAATAGTATAGGACATAGATCACAATCAATATCCTATAATTCAGTGATTACGAGGCTTTCATCATATGGTACTTCATATATGATACAAACAAATGAATCACCAAATATGTTTATTGGCAGGAACAAAATAATGTAACATATATGACGTTCCCACCTTTCGGCAATAATATATTTTTTTTGGTAAAAATGCTAGTCAGTTTACAGACCATCAAATAATCTTATGATCAAATCTACAGCACTATACGGGTATCTACTGATCCATTCCAGGTTTAATGCAATTTTGAACATTTTATTCCAGAGAGGCTCAGTATCATGCTAGAATTTGTTATAGCTTCTCCTAACACTTCTCTTATGTTTTGCCAATTCCCACATGCTTTATAGAGCGGTTTTTGTATGAATATGAAAAAATGTGCCATGCATGAAAACATTTGACATCCGGTGCTATATCCGAGCTGTGCCGTAACCATGTCGTGTGCCATGACTTATCAAACTCATATGAAATCTGCTCTACCTGCACACAGTACGTTTCTACTTCTCTGCTATATTTTTGTACCTCAACAGCATCATTTCAGCTCTTGCTCCAAGAGTACCAGATGCTGTAGCCTCTAGTATACCTGCAATCTAGAAATAACAAACAATCCAAACTCACTAATTAAATACAATGATTTAAGGATGGCATGGGTGGCATAGTGGTTTACTGCTTGCCTCTCACCACTGTGGTCTGGGTTCGAGCCCCGGCTCAGGTTGGATCATATGTGAGTTGAGTTTGATGTGTTGTTCTCTCCTGTGCCACGAGGGTTTTTTCTCCAGGTTCTGTTTTTTTTCCCTCCGTATAAATCAACATGTGAGTTGAGTTGTATGCATAGAATATATAATGTAGAGGTAGTGTGTGTGAGTGACAGTGGGCCAAATTGGAAACCAGTATTCATTTACCGAATTTGTATCCCACAATAAAAAAAGTGATTTATTCGCTTCTATGGTGATAATTACTGGTAAGTGGCTTAGTTTCCTCCCATTACAAAACCCAATCCAATTCCAATTCAATAAACTTTGTAAATGGGGAATTTAACCAATGGTGTTGTGGTGGCAGAGCACTTGTCTCACACTGCTGGGGCCTGGGTTTTGTCCCTATAAATCAGTCATTGCATCCTTGAATATGTACTTACAATAGGATATCCACTGGAATATGCAATGTCACTAGGTGCCTGGCCATCTAACGAGTATAGCTTAGGATCAGCTTTGTGGTCTAGTAACACTCGTATCAGTCTACCATGCCCTCTACTTGCTGCCCAGGATAGTGCCTATAATAAGAGCATCAGCATCTTTCTTAGTTTATCATTCTTTATAAATATGACCCTTGGAAATTCCAATCCCCCTCCATGGGGAGCTATGGATATTTTCTGGAATTACACAATATACTCTCCACAGACCCTCCCTACCCCTTAGAAATTCCAATCCCCCTCCATGGGGTTGGAAATTTAACCTCATCAACAAAGTGTCACTCACTGTCCATCCACGACCATCTGTCTTGTTGATTTGAGCTCCTTTCTCTAAAAGTCTTTCACACAGGACGACTCTCCCTTGACGAGCTGCGTACATCAGAGGTGACATCCTGTGTCTACAAGAGGACAACTGTCATAAATTATGCTACCCAGCATACAATAATATAACCATGTTACTTTGTAACTGACTTACATGTACTGTGCTTTTCATATTTCTTCAGAATTTTATAGAATTTTAAACAACTTTATCTAGTAAGTTTTCAGATTATGGAAGCCAAGATGTACCCAGTATGGAAGAAACTGTATTCACCACTTTCCATACATTAGTTCATTGATTACGCACAAAGCATTCAGGTTCAAATCTGAATAATCTTTTAAAACTAACTTGCAGCCACTATTTATTGCTTTGCATGTAACCAGTTAACTGATGTATGGAAGGTGGTGAATAAAAAAATAAAACAAATAAAACAAAAAACAGGAAAAGAAAGTGTGTGAAAGTTTTTTGAATGCAAATGTGACTTAGACTTTCCAATTCAACACCTGCTTAGCATTTTTACTCTGATGAAGGTTGCAAAGACAACCGAAAATTCAGTTTAACATATTATTCCTGGGGGGGGGGGGTACTCCCTATAATGGACTATACGGGGATGCTCCGCTCGAAAGGGGTACGTTTTTCAGGCCGCAGCTATTGAAAAGGGGTGGGAATTTGTGAAATTTGGTATAAAAAGGGGTAGCTTTTCTTCAAAAGTATATGAAAGGGGTACCTTTTCAGGTAAAAAAGTATATAAAAGGGGTAACTTTTCAGGTAAAAAAGTATATAAAAGGGGTAACTTTTCAGGTAAAAAAGTATATAAAAGGGGTAACTTTTCAGGTAAAAAAGTATATAAAAGGGGTAACTTTTTGCTGAAATGTGGTATATCAAAAGGTAAGGGATCGAGAGTCCGGACGGAGCATCCCCGTATGAAAGGACCCGAAGTACCCCCCAGGATTTTATTAGGTCGGTTTAAAAATCTTTTTAATTCAACATGTCTACTGATCGCTCCCATAGCATGAACAGGAAAATAGTAAACAAACGTAAACAATAAGGAAAATAGTTTGTTATATTTTACTGAGTATTCAAGTTACCTGTCATAAACACCAATCTTGGCCCCATGTTCAAGTAACATCTCAACACAATGCAAAACTTTATCTTCATCAGCAACAGAGTCGGCATCACATGCTGCCATTAAAACTGTGTACATTTCTAGATGAAAGAAAAAGTTTTACTAAATACAGATCCATAAACAAATGATGGTTGGATGGATGGAATGATGGACAGATGGATAGGACCAGCTGTATGAAAAACTAAGCGCAAAAAGGATTGTTGTTGTAATTTGAGCGGCCCTTGCCCAAGTCTTAAGAGTCATATATCTCACAGAATTCTTGAAAAAGTGTGTCTTTGTATTGGAAAGAGACTTGGAGCTAGGGCTGTTGGATAAGCATTGAAGCATGCTGTGATTGGTTGGTTCGTGTGTACATTAAATACCTAGGAGGATGGCTGGCTGGATGGATAGGATGGCTGGATGGATGGAAAGAAGAATTGATGAAGGGATTGATGGATGAATGAGATCAAATGATAGATTGATAAATGGATGGATGATGAAAGGGAAAGATGGATGGATGGATGTGATGGACAAATAGATGCGTGGAGATGAAATGATGTAATAATGGATGAATGAAAGGAAGGAGAGAAGGATGAATGGGATAGACATAAAAAAATGATTAGAGAGGGTAAGACAGATGAGTGAATAAAATGGAGTAGGACAGGATTGTGATGGATAGAAGGATCGTGATAGATAAATGGAGGAATGGAAAAACAGATAGATGGATGAATGGGATGGGATGAGATGGATGGATGGCTAGCTGGATGGATGAATGGAGTGATGGATGAACAGATAAATTGATAGATTGATGAATGTGGATGGACAGATGAATGAATGAATGAATGAATGAATGAATGAATGAATGAATGAATGAATGAATGAATGAATGAATGAATGAATGAATGAATGAATGAATGAATGAATGAATGAATGAATGAATGAATGAATGAATGAATGAATGAATGAATGAATGAATGAATGAATGAATGAATGAATGAATAAATGGATAAATGGGATGAAAGAATGAGAGATCTCCAATTATCTGCTCTAAAACTAAATATCTAACCTTTCTGGAAGTTAGCATTTGCACCTCTCTTCAGCAGGAACTCCACCACATCATCTGCACCTGCATTTGCAGCATGCAACAATGCTGTCCATCCCGACCGCAAAGCAGTATCCACACCAATACCTAACAACAAAAAATTAAGACCACACCTCAATTCTATTCCCATCAAAAGCCATAGCATACCACAGATGGGCTATATTACCTTGATCCAATAGCTTCTCTAATCCATCCTTGTTGCTTTTGACTGCTGCATTTTTCATGTCATCTAGTAAAATAGGATTTGGACCAGTGTCTCTTGGTCTTACTGGGGTTTTATGAGTGGTCTTTGAAAAGTGAGTGCTTGGACTAGAAAAAGAGACATATAAACAGAGTTAATCATCATATTCTAATTTAGAAAAATCTGGCTTTGAAGAGGAGAAAAAAAATCCTAATGACCCTGTGTGTTGTCGACCAGTCGAAGCAGATGGCGGAGCACCAAAACCACCACCTCTGGACCTTGTATGATGTCCAGGCGGACGGTATACACCTCTTCCTCTCCCAACTGCAGGCTGTGCTACTGAATTATACTCTGTACGAGGACTAGCTGTGCTGCTGTAGTCTTTTTGAAGTGGTTTTTCAGTTTGAATGGGAGCTTTTTTACTGGTAAGGTCAGAATAATCTCGATCACCAAAATCAAAATCATCCTCGTCAGAATCCTCAAAACCGGCTGGTACGAAGCTCATCTCTACTCTAAGAAACTCTCCGTCTAAATAAAAGAAGTCTTTAAAGTCTTTTCTACGGTGAAAAATGAAGATAAAAGATGACAACTGCTTCAAAAGACGTTCACCGTGCTGCCATGTTTGCACTTTGTTTGCACTGCTTCACGTGGGAATTCAACACTCAAGGGGGTTGGGGTCCGTCCGAATTTGTTCTATCAAGAAAGAAATTTTTTTTCACGAAAATAAAAAAAATACTCATACTAATTTACGCCTTCCCATAAACAGAAGAGCAAGCAGATTTCTATTTTGATTTTTTATCGCCATTAAACTTAAAAGACTAAAAGTTGTATTGTGGAATGTTACTGATAGGAGTAGGGTAGGTAGATTTTGTTCTGTCACGTAATCCAATTATTTAATTCAAAATGAAACTTTTATATATATCTCAAGGGATACTTTTTCTGGTGCCCCGGAATTTGAGTTTTTAACATAAAATAGTCCAGTTAGAAGGATTTCTCTCTTGAAGAAAAAAATTTCATCAAAGACAAGTCTTGTCACGGGTAGAGCTTCTGTCACGCAATCCACCCTTTGAGTTTTGCTCAAAGAATAGTCGTCCTTTGTCAGAAGCGTTTCTCCGGCTACTAATTCCAGAAAAAAATGCTTATCAAGGACGTGGTTTGTCTTGTCACCGGTGGAGCTTCTGGTCTTGGTTTAGCTACTGCTAGGAGACTTCTGAATCATGGAGCAAGGGTTGTTATTGCTGATCTGGTCAGTGATGGAGGACACATCGCTGAAGAACTTGGCGCCAACTGCACGTTTGTCAAAGCTGATGTTAGTATTGATATATAATAACGTTGTTTATACTTGAAGAACACTTCTGTTGACAGTAGTGTCTTTTTTGTGTTCATTGTGCTTCCGGCTGTGAACTATGTGCGTGTTTATTGATTATAAGGATTATAACAACATTACACCTACTCATCTTTGATGAGTCATTGTCGTTGGAAAATCAGATACTTTCCGTATGTAAAACCTGTTTTTTTCATATTCATAATATTTGGAAAATTAGAAAGTATTTGAGTCGAAATGCATGTGAAACTCTTGTCCATGCCCTCATTTCCTCGAAGCTTGACTTCTGCAATTCTTTACTATATGGTCTCCCTAATGTTTCTCTGAAAAAGTTGCAACATGTTCAAAACGCAGCCGCTAGGCTTGTTACCTTCTCAAGGAAACAAGGACATATCACTCCCATCTTATATGATTTGCACTGGCTACCTGTTGAACAGCGTATTGTTTTCAAGATTCTTCTACTTACTTTCAAAGTTTTACATAATCAGACCCCTTCTTATCTGTTTGACTTAGTGCAACCTTATGTGCCATCACGTTCCTTAAGATCAAAGTCTCAGAACCTTTTGACGAAACCTAATTACAACCTAAATCACTATGTCAAAAGAGACTTCTCCACTGCAGCCCCTGAACTATGGAACAGTCTCCCACAGAACATAAGATCATCTATTTCACTCTCACAGTTCAAACATGAGGTTAAAACCTGGCTTTTTAAGCAAGCATTTTATTACCGTATTTGCCGGTGTATAAGTCGACTCGGTGTATAAGTCGACCCCCAAAAATCAGGTTAAGAAACATGAGTTTTTAGTATATTCTTTGTATAAGTCGACCCTGCTATATCTCAAGAGTTTTTCTTGTATATTGGTGACAAGCTAAGCAAACCAGACTGGTAGTTTTATCGCATCAATCTTTATTTACAAAACACGCAAAAATGTGTTTATCAAAACCGACCCTAGGTGAGATATCACACTTTTGAAGCCGGTTACTGAAGCTTTTAATCGATTGGCGTTGGTATAAACAATGTTATCAACAAATCTTAGCATCAGGAATAGACTTTCAAGTTTAGATAACCAACCGGCCCACCCATTTTGTTGTAGATTTCCAGACATTATCGCATATAAGTTTGATTGAACGTGTCAAACCTAAGCCAATCGTAGTTCGAACTTCGAACTACGATTGAAGTACTTTGAACCATTTCTTCTTCCCGTGGGAAAGAATTACAAGCTGAACTTTCTGATTTAAAAGAAAGTGCAAAAGAGCGAACGGTACCGATACAGACACCTTCCCGGTACAGAATGAAACAGAGTAACAACACATAGAGAATGAAAGTAAGACAGATTTCGGCTTAAGATACCTTCAGAGAGTTTTTGAAAAATGATTTTATGCATTTTCGAGTTGGAGAAAGTTTAGCGCCTCAAATTCAATGAGACGTAACGAAGGACGCGGCAAAAAAACCTATAGGATATTTTGTTAAAAAAACACATTCAGGTGACTTTGAACTGTGTGTTTTATTAAGCTACTCATAATAAATTCTCTTTCTTTTGTAATACAACGAAATCAATCCCAAGAAAGTTTAATTCAGAATACGAAAAAGACGAAAACTAAAGCACTTAGGCTTACAAGACCAGAGTGAAGCTGGTGTCAGATTTTTGAGTCAGATTTTTGAGTCAGATTTTTGGATCTATTGTCAGATTTTTTCCGGGGGGCGTTACATCAGTTGATTTACAAAGTGCTCTGTATTCTTAGCAATGTCTCGAATCTAGATAAAACCTTTACAACGCTTTAGATATAAGACAGTCCTTGAAAATGGTGGTCTTTGGACATTTTTTTGGAGCTGTGTTATCTACTATCATGATCAACGGGACTTCGTGCCACGAATACTTTAGTAGTACTGCTTCCAAATATCAGGTTACAGCTTTAACAAAGCTGTAACCTGATATTTGGAAGCAGTACTACTAAAGTATTCGTGGCACAAAGTCCCGTTGATCATGATAGTAGATAACACAGCTCCAAAAAAATCTGAAACCGCACTTTGTTTTCTTTTAAGTGATTGCTTCGATGTCCAAAGACCACCATTTTCAAGGACTGTCTTATATCTAAAGCATTGTAAAGGTTTTATCTAGATTCGAGACATTGCTAAAAATACAGAGCACTTTGTAAATCAACTGATGTAACGCCCCCCGGAAAAAATCTGACAATAGATCCAAAAATCTGACTCAAAAATCTGACACCAGCTTCACTCTGGTGCTTACAAGTCATGTCGAAGGTTCAGATCATGTATTCTAGCCGTTATCAGCTTTTTTTTTACAAATGATATCCCATATATTGGAAAGAAACTTTATTTGAATGCTTATCCAAACAAAAATGATCCTTTCTAAAGCCAAAACCAATGTTTTTGCTTGGAACTTGAGCTATGAATTCGAGATGTTGACTTTCATACTCGGTGTATAAGTCGAGGTCGATTTTTTAGGGTCGATTTTAGGTGCTAAAAGGTCGACTTATACACCGGCAAATACGGTAGTCGTCTTATTCTGAAACCATAATATTTTACATTTTTATAACCTTTATAATTTTATATCTATACACTACTTTTATCATGTTGTCTATATATATATATTTTAATAAATTAAACATAAAATGTACATAAAGTCCAATTATACATAATACAATAAAAATTAAGTTAATTAATGTTTCCAAAACTTTTATATAATACATTTGTAAAGCGCAGTTGAACCATGGGGAATTAGCGCTCAATAAAATATAATTTATTATTATTATTATATTACTAAATCACGGGCAATATACTTATTAAATGACCTAACATTTCACAATTGAGGAAGAAACACTAGTAGACTTGGATAACAGGCTAGATATATAGAACCCAAAAAGGTTCACAAACTTTCTCAAAAGGATTTGTTTGCTTTTCATTAAAAAAATAGCAGAAATCAGAGTTACACTAGCTCCATTGCCTTCAAACAATTGTTTCAAGTCGAGGCATTTGGGTCAACAATACAGTAAATGTATAGAAACTGACCCAAATGCCACGACTTTGAGCAATTGTTTGATATCTGCTATTTCTGAATATTGGGCTGCCTGTGGTACAGAACAACACAGGTATCCTGATGGACATGTTGCTAACAATGATGGCCAATTCTTTTGTAGGTAACTTCAGAAAAAGATATAGATGTGGCAGTGTCAACAGCCAAGGAGAAGTATGGCCTGATAAATACATCTGTTAACTGCGCTGGAATCAATGTTACCAAGCCAACAATATCAGATGATGGAGAACTTCATTCCTTGGATTTGTTTGAAAAGACTATCAAGGTAATGGCGTATGTGGGCTATGTGGTGATTGGCTAGATCCCTATACTAGCATCTATTGAACCAATCAGAATGCATCTATTGAACCAATCAGAATGCAGCAACCAGCAAATCATGGTCCTTCACGGAATGTACCAATGAAGACAAAACAATTAGCCAATCGTGGTTTACCCGCAAACTAACCAATCAGAGGACAAAGATCAATCAGCCAATAACAACTGAGTAATAGTTTGCACAGATCACCAATGAACAAACTATTCAGAATGGAAAATATAGTTACCTGGTATTATTTAGGAAAAGACAGTCTGTCTCAAACCACTCAAAAGCTGTGCTTTATCATGGCAAACAAACCCAACTTTACAGGATTCTTACAACCATCTTTATTTTGCAGATCAATGCCAGTGGGACATTCAATGTGTCAAGATTAGTTGCCATGGCAATGTCAAAGAACACAGCCAATGCTGGTGGTGAGCGAGGTGTGATTATTAATGTGTCTAGTACCCATGGTTACGAGGGACAGGGTGGTAAAGTGGCATACTCGGCAACCAAAGGAGCCATCAATGCCATGACTCTTCCTCTTGCACGAGATTTGGCAAAGTTTGGAATCAGAGTCAACACCATTGCACCAGGTAAGACTAATTTCATTCAAACTCTTATAGTGCACTCACCTCTCATCTCTGGAGTCTCAGGTTCAATGGCTGGACTCAGCATCATATGTGAGTATGGTTCCTTAGGTCTCTCCCTTGATTAGAGTATTTTTCTCAGAATTTCTAGCTCCAATTTTCCTCCCTTCTCAAAACCTAACGAGCTAAATTCCAATTCAATCTGTGAGTTAGCCAGGCCCTGACTTTGATCAGCCCAGAGGTTGTTATAGGTTTCAATCTGTGAATTAGCTATGCCTTGACTTAACAGCTTCTTGCATGCACAGCTAGCAGAATAATTCCATTTTTATCATATACCAGTTCTCTTTATTTTTCTTTATCTTATTCTAGGGATGTTCGAAACGCCCATGTTCGTTGCGGGGAGACCAGATCCTGTGGGCCGAGCTGCTACCACAAAAACTGTTCCTTTCCCAAGCCGTGCAGGAACCCCAGAAGAATTTGCTCATCTCGTTCAAGCAGTCATTGAGAACCCCATGATGAATGGAGAAGTTATAAGAATAGATGGCGCTGTTCGTTTATCGTGAACTGGAAATTAGGAGATGGGCTATCCACTACCCAGGGTTGGGTAGCTCAATGATCAAAACTTAAGAAATGCTTCTAACCT
This sequence comes from Anthopleura xanthogrammica, assembly GCA_964019055.1. Classification (NCBI taxonomy): domain Eukaryota; kingdom Metazoa; phylum Cnidaria; class Anthozoa; order Actiniaria; family Actiniidae; genus Anthopleura; species Anthopleura xanthogrammica. The sequence goes on from OZ025213.1 coordinate 11,531,921, forward strand.
ACGAAATTATTCTACTTTTATCCATAAGTTTTATATTGCAAACTTGGAATTATAAATTATTCAATAGGACTTTTGCATGACCAGAATGCTTTACAAATTTTCTTTGATATTCAAATATTTCACCATGAGAATAGTTTTAGCATCGCATGGTACTGCACATCTAAACTGAAGTACAATGCTCTTGGGAGAACATGTGGAAGACTATGCTGTACGGAAGAACCCGGTTAGTGTGGACACCACAGACAATTAACCTGTGTGTATTAGGTATCAGGGTTCATTTAAGAGTGAATGCATATCACCAGGACAAAACGAAATGTCTATAATAGTAGGGGGTCTCTTATTTCTTTTTGTGTCTGTAAACTGAGGTTTGACTATAGATCTGAATAGACCTATCCCAAGATACAGTCAGATGCACATGTACTCCCAGATGTACTTGCCAAAGCCTTGGTTTAGATACATATTATTGGGGATATAGTATTGTGACATCTTACACTTGCCATGATGTTGATTTTATTGGACGATTAAGTAAGGGTGCATGCAAGGTTAGAGTGCTAATTAACACAAGTAAAATCAGTTTCTTGAGCACTTGACTGTACCTTGGGAAAGGACATTCAAGTTTGAGTATTGTATGGTAATCATGACATCACCTTCTTTTCTAACATTTTTTGCCTGCTTCATCATAAGCATCCACTGGCAGATAGTTCAATAAAATATTCAAAAACCTCAACACATTTTCCATGTAACTTCCAAGGGTTCTTGCGCTTTTATTTATATATCCTTGTGTACAGAAAAAGTACAAAGTATATTCCAAGTAGGTATAAACAGTCCCTAAAAATTTCAAATACCTAGTCCATCACAATGAGTGGATTATACATTTATAAATAGTAGAGAGTTTACTCAAGGCTGCATTCTCAGTGCTCCGTCGATCCTGATTGTCTCGCCATTCATCATAGGATTTTCCATGACGCACTGGATTAGGTGAGCATAATCATCAGGATCCCCAAGACGGCTAGGAAAGGGGATGGTCTTTGCCAGCGCTATCCTAACTTTCTCTGGTAATCCAAGAAGCAGTGGTGTCAAAAACAATCCTGGAAAATAAATAATGAGTAGGATTACATGATGTATGATGATGATGCATGATGGTGATGATGATAATGATACATGATGATGGTGATACATGATGCATGATGATGATGATACATGATGATACATGATGATACATGATGATACATGATGATACATGATGATACATGATGATGATGATACATGATGATACATGATGATGATACATGATGGTGATACATGATGATGATGCATGATGATGATACATGATGATGATACATGATGATGATACATGATGATACATGATGATGATACATGATGATGATGATGATGATGATACATGGTAATGAAGATAATGATTATTTTGCTTACCTGGTGCAATAGTATTCACTCTTATTCCATGTCTTGCTAAATCTCTTGCGATTGGCAAAGTCATACCCACTATACCCCCCTTAGATGCAGAGTATGCTGCCTGTCCCATCTGACCATCAAAGGCTGCAACACTAGCAGTATTGACAATTACACCCCTTTCGCCACCCTCGGTGGGTTCATTTTTTGCCATCTGTTCTGCTACTAGTCTTATAACATTAAAACTTCCAGTGGTATTCACCTGGAGACAAGAATAAAGAACACACTTCAAATGAAGACCAGAAGGATTAAGCCACAGTCAAGCCATAAGATTATAGAGTGTATAGTTCCGTAAAAGGCCTTACGTGCCACAAGGCACGGCGACGACAGGTAACAGATAACAGTTCAATAAAATATTCCTGCGCACCTTCATGGATGGGTTTAGCTTCCCTTAGAGTGTGAGAAAGAACATACTAGAAAGTAATTTCTAGATTCACTCCCTTTATTAGCAGAGGCATGTATTTACCCTCCTCAGACCCACCAAAGCCATTGAAAATTTCAGTTCTCTGCCATGGGGGGGGGGGGGGGGATCAAGGGTTGCTACGGCCCTGATAGGGGAAGTATGGATATTATCTGGAACTACACAAAATACCCTCCTCAGACCCTCTCCACCTTTTGGAAATTCCAATTTTCTTCCATGGGAGAGGTATGGCTTTTTTTAGATTGAGAATTAATCTATATTTACCTTAATGACTTTTTCAAACTGATCAAGAGGATGCGCTAAACCAGCCTTGGACAACACTTTAACGGCTATACCAATACCTGCACAGTTAACGGCAGCATTTAATGGGCCATACTTATCGTTAGCCACCTTAATTGTGTTTTGGACATCAACTTCTGATGTGACCTAAAAAAAGGTTATAAGACAACATCACTATAATTTTTATCTCTTTATACCTTTGAACTAATTCTTATCAAATATTTATACCCTGAAACAACCTCTGGACTGATCAAATTCAAGTTATGATTAACAACAGATTGCATTGGAAAGAACCATCTTAGTCTAGTAATGTGATCCCCTAAAGTCCAGGAATCGAACCCCATGGGTGAGAGGCAAGTACACTACTGAACACCACCGTTGATTCCCTAAACTACATACCATATTGGAGTATGGTATGCCTAAATTATATTCACAGATAATAACCTTATATATCTACAGAATGATCCTGAACCCTGGCCCCCATCCCCTCCCCTCCCCCAAAAACACACAAGGATCTCAACAACAAAACTTTTCCCTGAAATAAGATAACTTGTTTCTACCAAGGAAATTCATGTATAATTACTAACCTATAACTTACTTAATGTTAAAATTATTTGTTCTTAGCAATTTATAAAATAAAAAAATGTTTAACAAGTCTTACATAAATTATGTATCGTGGACTTTAACTTACATCGGTAGGGGAAAATGTGCAATTTTCTCCAAGTTCTTGAGCAACAGTTTCACCCTCGCTGGATGGAAGGTCAGCTATGATAACCCTGGCACCATTTCGTATCAATCTTTGAGCTGTGGCTTTGCCCAGACCAGATGCTGCACCAGTTACAAGACACACGAATCTCTGCATGGAAACCATGTTTGATAGAAGAAAGGGCTGGGGATGAACGGCTAGTTTAAAACACAGGGAGCCCAGTATTGGAGACCGTCGCTAGTGATGATAATGACGGATGATGGTTAACGATGATGATGATGATGTTGATAATGATGATGATGGATCAGTTGTTGATGATTATAGTTGATGATGACGGATGATGGTTAACGATGATGATGGATGATGTTGATGATGATGGATGATGTTGATGATGATTATGGATCAGGTGGTGATTATTATCAGTGGTTTATGATGAGGATGATGATGATGGTTGATGGTGATGATGATAGACATTATAGGTGGTGATCATTATAATCAATACTTTTAAATGAAAGTGACGTGAAAATTAAATGATATAGTGATAATAATGACTAGGGAGCGTTCATAATTGATGGTGTGGTGGTTTGAGGGGGGGTGGAGGGGATCAGTTATATATTGATATTTTTCCCGGGTTGGCAGCCCATCCCCCAAATTATTGTTGGAGAAAATAGCTGGTTATAATATTATCAAATGATGATGATGATGATAATTCTGATCATATAAAGACATGGAACACTCTTCCTGAAGATATCAAGAACCAGCCCTCACTGGCAACATTTAAAACCAAGCTGAAGACCTACCTTTTTCCCAAAAAAGAACATTATGACTTTTTACTACGACTTTCTATTGTTATAAGCGTCTTAATTCCTACGTAGTATTCAGCTATTCCTTTATATTTCATGATCATACATGATACAAGATGCGATGATGATACATGATGATGATGATGTTGATGATGACAAAAAATATAATCACGAGAAAGACGAGAACAATCTGACGGAAAAAAAAAAATTAAAAGTTAACCGTTTTTCTGATATCGAGCCTCATTTACGTCAATAACCAAAACCACACAAATTTCATTTTTCTTTCTTTCTTTTCTTTTCTAGCTTTTGCTTCAGATATTTATGTCATCTCATTACGTGACGTTAGCAAATGAATTCCAGTTTCACTCTTTGGGTTTTCTTGCTTAAACTCTTTTAACAAAAATTGCTAGCATACTGTATATGTACTTGACCAGACACGCACTTTACACCCAGTTTAAAGTCTATGTCGAAGAATTCTGAGAAATACCTCCAAAGCTTGCGATGTATTGAAGCGGGACTTCCCCTAGTGTTATATGTACCTCTGATGTAATCCCTAACCATATTAGGTAAAGGCGTTATGACGTTAAACAAAGAAAAACGACAGGGATCGCTGCCACTCCCCCATCCCAGGGTCCACATTGTCAACACAATAATTATTCTGATGTAATTCCTCTATTCGGAAACCACGTGCCAAATGTAACCAATGAGGTTCAGTTCCAGGAAAGAAAATATGGCTGGTCGTTTTTTGGGTGAATTTTGTAAAGAGAGTTAGTTGTGTTTTGGCGAAAAATTTGAGGTCTCTTTAATTCTTTTCTTGATATTTTCCCCACTCTTTGAAGGGGGAGTGTTTGAAGAGCACAAATGTGCGAATCGGGCATAGATCTTGGTTTCGATCTCTTAGAAGAAGGATTCCAAGTTGAAGACTACAGTAGTTCTTTTTACGAGCTCAAATCTCATCCATTAGAAAGGTAAGTTTTTCCAGTTTTTCATTCTTTCTTAGTGAAATTCCCGTTAGATCTCGGTACTGTAGTGTTATGATGATCTTGTGTGAGTTTTTCAAAGCAATCGGAAGCTATCTTAGTGTAAAAAGCGAGCGAGAAAGATGGCGAGGGAACTGCCCCCCACGCATCGAAAACACTACACGTGTATTGTATTTTCGTCTTATTTTCCTCCTTTCTTTCGCTAATTCTGCCTTTATCGAGACGATGTTTGAAACCCTGCGGCATATTGCTTGCTGATAGTTTATTTTGTTAATTTTTTGGAAGTTTTTGCATGATATGCCTCGAAATAAAGGAAACGAGAAATATTGCAGTCCTTCGATGCGGATATCCGGATTCGTTTTGAACAAAGTCGACCTTCAAAGACCTTGCCAGGTTATGATTGAAATTTGCTGAATTAAACCTTAAAGAAGCCTTGAAGTCGTATATCTTTAAAGCTCAAAATGAATCTAACAAGCTCCTGAAATTCTTGCTTGATCTCTGGAAGGTGATCATGGTTTTCGGAGTCGTTTTTATTCAGCTTTGAAAAACAGAAACGAAACCCTTGCCCAGTATGACGTCTGTGAATGAATTTTTCGGCATTTGATTAAAAGAAACAAGCCTGTACATGTTTTGTCTATAACCTGATCGCATTACTCCGAAAAGCTTAGCTTCTTAGGGTACTGTTTGTTGAGAAATCATCTATTGTTTTTCCCGCTTGTCTTCCGTGATGCTAACTTATGCACCACACGGTTTATTGCACTCGACAACAATCATCCTTAATTACAACATAACTCATTCAAATTTCTTGTTTCTTGATCATTAACTGTTCAACTTGGCTCCTTTCCAGCTTGCAGACTTAACCACACACGTTTGATTTCCATTTTCATAATTTCGTTTTTGCGATTTTTTACAAGTTATTTATGGTAATAATAAAAAATCCACATTTCCATACGCTTTCAATACGTAAAAAAAAATAGGGAAAAGTTCATGACAGTTTTGATGCAAATGAGCTCACTGTAGTCAGTTCATTTCCAATAAAATATTCATATTTATTTTCGTTCAACAGCTTTTTGTTTAAATGTCATTACATTTTTTAACGCTGTATTGTTTTCAAATCATCTAAGAATGTTCATGTATTTCAGAACGAATGAAAAGAAATGAAAAAAAAAAGAGAAAAAAGAACGAATGTTTCAATCTGTTTTTCCCAGTAGGTTCTCATACTCCATGGTTGATCTTTATGCATATAAATTATTTACTAAAAACTTTCATCACAGCTTGCATAAGCGTTCATTACTAGAGAAGTCTAGAATCAGCCAACTGTAAACATCTCTATTGTTTATCAGTTGTTTGCTAAGGCAGTGTTATCACAGACAAGTCTTGTGACCAAAAAATCCCATTATTTTCTAAAATTAGAAAGACGTTTCTTGAGCACTCTTTGCAAGTTTGCAAAATTTCATCATCCTTTTGTTATTGGAATTAAAAAAAAAATGGTTTTTTTTTATAGAAGTTTTTACTAATTCGAAACAATCAAAATCTAGAATCGTTGTACTTTGGAAAAACATATTTTGAAGACTGATACTTGAATGTACGTGTTTAGCCTTGTGTTTAGCCCTGAAGGTGATTCCCCTGTAACTCTATAGTCGAAAACATAAAATTTGTAAACAACAACCATATCATGGGATCTGAGATAAGCAGGACTAGGATGGTATATATATATATATATATATATATATCATGCATAATTGCAAACCTGTGTTAAGATACCTCTTTGGCTTCCCTGAGTTTTCTTCCTAACTTTGTGATTGTAATTTTGGGTCATTTCTATTGCAACGTCATGGAATATTTGTAAGTAAAATGTGTACTAAGCAAGGAAATACGATTTAAAGAAAGAAATAGGATTTAGATGCTTTGGTTTATCTACCACAAAAAGAAAATAAATTCATGTATATCTACTTCCTTGAATTGTTTAGCAAAAATAGTCCCATGCACAGATCCCTCTGCCACCTTCAAAGGTAGCTGGTCCTTTGCATTAAAGCGAGATTAGAGTGAGCTTGCAATGATAGAGACATGTGAATACTTGTCCAAAGTGTTGATTAAAGTCTCCCATTGCAAGATCACCTCATGTCTCACTTTGATGCAAAGGCACAGGGAACTAAACATGTGAAGTGGACTATTCTCAGATTAACAGGAAGGTGATTGTTATAGTACTGTACTTCAACTTACAGTGCTTTATATTGATGACCACCAGGGTGTGATGTGATGTCACAATGGTGCACTCAAAACAATCTCCTTATAAGGAGTCAAGTATTGTGTGACAGATGTAAATAGGAAGTGGTTTCAAAGTACACTTCCCTCCCTATAGACATATATGGCTTGTCTAGACTTATGCCCTTTGCTCTGCTAAGCTTAACTCCACTCTATATCAATGGACTTGTTTTGAGTAAGGTTTCAGTTTGGTCCTCGAGAGTTAAAGTAACAACATCTCACAGCCTTGAGTTCTTATTTTTGTTTTGAAAATTTAAAATGACAAAGTCTAGAGAGCCGCAGTTACAGTATTACAACAATGGAGCTGTATCAAGCTCATTTAAGTTCAGTCAGACTAATCCTTATGTTTGTCACAGTATTCAGGAAGGATCTGTGTTGGGTCTGCTATTGAGTACTGGAAGTGTAGCACAGTCTACCCCCACACCAACCATGGCATCATCAATGACAAGAACAGTATTTAAACAACAATTACAAAAACAACATCTCGAGCAAATTGAACAACAGGAAAAGATGACTCAAGCAATGGCAGCAGCAGCAGCTCAAGCAAGTCAAGAATCTCAGAGTATATCTATACCTTGTAGTGTTGGAGTTAGTTCTTCTACTCCTGCAAAGCTACCACATGAAGTACCAACAAGTGTATTACAGGTAAATAGTAATTATAATTGTTTATTTTTAAGTTTATCTATTTTGAATTCCATCAAATTTTCTCTAGTTTTTTCATGTGTAATCACTTGGACTTATCTTGAATTGTGCTGCATTGATATCTCTACATTTTAACTTAAATTATTTGTATATTATAATTCTTAAATTATATTTAACTTTATAAATTTTGTACAGTTATCTTTATTTTTGTTGTCACTTAAAATAAGCCTTTGTTATTATTCTTTAACTTTGTTTACTTAAAGTTCTTAAAAATATTTGTAAACTTTCAGATATTTTTGATATAATATGTAAAAAACATGGTATTCTTATTGTTGACTTGATTTGTTTTATAATTTAATACCTTTTTATGATAAAACGTATCTACACTGCTCACATTCAGCATCACTCAAGCTACATAGCAAATATTTGAATTAATCTTATGATGTGAGACAAGATTTGACCTTAAAAAAACAGGCCATTTGCATGAAGCAGTCACATGCTGACATATAACTTTGATAACAAATCAGTTCAGCCCATGGTCTCATGGTCTGCTGGATATAGTAAACAAACTTTAAATTGATTCATATCTTGAAATCAAAAGTATTTTAAGAGAAGAAAAAAATATTTTGGAAAAGCTCATGGATATGACATTAGTAATTTTGCAAAAGTTTTTAAAATAAAAGAAGTCCAAAATGATTTTGCTATCCAGTGACAGTCATGTGATTATATATCCTGCAAAAGGCATATTATGATAGAGAGGATGTTATGTAATTCTTTGTGGAAATTATAAAAGAACAAGTGTAAATCTGAATTGTGTACCTAGAATATATTGAATGTATAGTACTGGTAGTAATAAGCTAAGTGTGGAGTACGTGTGTTGTATACAAACATTTAAAACTCTTCTATGCATGTGCAGGAAGACTTGACACCGACTCCCGGTATCACATATTGAAATAAAGTTATTTACAAGTGTTATAACTTTCCAAATATTCTCTCTTATTCTAGGTCAAAACAAAGTTAGAAAACCCCACTCGTTATTATGTAAACCAGCAAAGAGAACGACAAGTAAAACAATATCTGGAGACACGAGGGACCCTTTCATTACCGAATCACCTTACTTTGGACAATACAATGACGAACAATATCTCAAACAGTCAACCAACCTTAAATGCAATAAACCAACAAGCTATCGCAAGCCTGGGAGCAACAAGAATGAAGCCACCACCAAGTCCAATGTCTGTGACGAGTCCTGATGGTATTGGGAACTCTGAGGTACATGTAAGTTAATGATAAGTATTTAATAAATTTTTAGGTCCTGTGCAGTATAATAATAATATTATTATACTGCACAGGACCTAAAAATTTATTAAATACAATTATTGAAGGAAAGGTAGTTTGTTTTTAATTCTCTTTGACCTAAAAAGCAGGCTTTAGTTCTTGTTTTGGTTTTCATCCATCAAACACACAACATTCTGAGTTAAAAATTTTTTAAACAAACTTAGAAGTCTGGAAATAAAGTTTAAATAAAAATCTTCAGATTTAACTTCAATTGTAAAGTTTTGTGCTGTATACACAGAATTTCATAGTGTTATGAGTGCTGTATTCAATATAGCTGTTATTGTGCATATACAGTAATGCGTGAGCGGCAATTGTACACGAGGTGACTGCATGGTCACGACCGCATGCTAGTGTTTTGAACTTTATATACATGACAAAGTTATATTGAAGCTTGTGTTACACTTCTCTTGGTCTTCCATCACGTACCTCTTAACAGAATAACAACTGATGATATGCTCAAGTAATGTTAGGCATTTGACCCCTGTTTCATGTTTCTGATATGAAATTTAATTGACTCCTGATGTGATACGATTTCTGGTGCTTTGGCTTTCATATATATCCTTCAAATTCGCAGTTCATCAAAAAACTCAGATATCTATAGTACTAAGACCACAAGGATTGGAAAAGGCAGCTCAATTATTATCTATTTTTCTGAAATTAATTTATATTTTCATCACAAGTGATCATTATTTATTTTAATTATTGGTGGTTATTATGCATCTAGATTACAACAGTCTGTGTCCTATTCTGTCACTTATTATCAGGAGTACTCATTCATTTTTGCTTTATCAACAGGTCGACAGCCTACTTGATGACATAATAAGGTATATATCTATAGAAAACCATCTTTATTTGTTTATTTATTATTACAGTCATTTTAAACATTTTTGTTTGTTGTTTAGTTTGGAATCTAATCAAGGTGATGATGTCTTGGCATGGCAAGATCCAACACAGGTAAAAACAATTTTTTTTTCTTTGTTCACTAGTATATTTCAAACAAAATTTATAATTCTATATTTAATTTTCAAAATATCCAAGAATAAAAAATAATAAAATAAATTGTCCTTGTTTTACCATTTAAAACTTAGTTAATAGCCAGTGGCAAACAAACCTGTGACCCTTAATAATTGTTCCATGCGATTAATTTGGAATTTAGAAGTGCAATCAAAATATATTTTTTTCTAGAAATTATGATTTTAATTTATATATTTGTTGATTTTAGATTCCAACAGCAAGCAGTATGTACGATTTATATGGTGGTTTAGGATTAACACCAATGGTAAGAGAGATAAAGAATTGCTTAACTATATTAATATTTTTAATGACAACAACTTTAGACCCCTTGCAACACTTCGGAATGCAGCACAATTTGGAGAAACAAAACAATAGGTTCCAATTCTCACCAGATTGAAATTCTTTTGTTTTGTCCTCCAAATTGAGCTGCTCTGGCACAGGTCCAGGCAAGGGGTCGATAAGCTATATTGTACCTTGAACTGCTTTGATGTCACATGAAAGGGGTCTATGGAGGAGAGATTCTATTGCATTAAACCTGTGATCTTGCATGCTATGATATTAGAGCTGCTTTGATGTCACATGAAAGGGGTCTATGGAGGAGAGATTATATTGCATTAAACTTGTGATCTTGCATGCTATAATGTTAGAGCTGCTTTAATACTTTAGTGGACAATCAATCATAAAATTTCTGAGCTCAAAGTGTTGTAAATTAACCTGGTTGACAGTAGTTGAAATAGAAGAATTAAATTGTGTTGTTCGCGTTGAGAAGCCACCAAAAAAGCCATATTTCTCTAGCGCGGTTTTTCACATAGATAACAATCCTGTGGTGCTACAAGTTAGTGGTGAAAAAAATTGATGTGGTTTTCGTGTTGAAAGGAAAACCCAAGAACCGAGACAAGACCATGTGGTATGGTCTACCATGCATGCAAAATATGCTTTCCTACTCATGCAAAGCATTGATATGTCTTGTTGTTAAACAACACACAAAATGTTTTAAACATGAAGCTCAACATAAATTGTTTTTATTTTTAGATGAATACCTCTGGAGCACCGTCGTCATGTCCTCCTGCTCTTCTTAACAATGAAAGTAAGTTGTATGCATATCAGTTTTAGAGCAAGTAGCTGATCAATATCAAATTTTTGTGTTGTGTGTGCATGCATGGCTAACTCACAGATTGAATTGAAATTTAGGGTAATAGTTAAAATTGCAGAGAGAGGAAAATGTGAGAATCTGGTTAAAGGGCGAGACCCAACAAACTCTACTCACATGCAATGCGATGTCTTGTAATCCTAACAGAACATAAAATCATCTATAGACTCCTTGCAGCAGGTCAGAATGCAGCTCAATTTGGAAGACAAAACAATAGGTTTCCAATTCTCAGGAGATTGAAATTCTTTTGTTTTGTCCTCCAAATTGAACATTTTTGACGTCACATGCAAGGGGTGTATAGATGATGATGATAATCAATGTACATGCATGCTTCTTTTTTACTGATCTGCTTATTTGCATTCTTTAGTAGAAATTATTGATCCGCAAGCTTTTGCAAAAGACAGACAAAAGAAAGACAACCACAATATGAGTAAGTTGGAACTACGACTATTATAATTATATTATTATTATTAATATCTTAATGTTATTATTATTAGTGTTGTATTGTAAATATTGTTGTGTATGTGGATGCATGCTCATTCTCAAAAATCAAGTAGTAAGCTTGTCCTTTCTTCCCAACTCACAATTTTTTCTTTGATTTTGTGTTTTAGTTGAGCGAAGACGTCGATTTAATATTAATGATCGCATCAAAGAGCTTGGAACAATGCTGCCAAGGCAGGACTCGTAAGTTAACTATAGACAACTATCTTAATGTGTACTAGATTGGTTTTACTTAGCCTGTGGTTTTCTGATTATTGATGTATTCTTTATTATTGTACGATTTATTACATTTGACCCTTGCCTTAATTCAATTGGTTGACTGCTAGAGGCTTGAATAAACATATCACATCACATTACATCGCATCATATTGTATCGTATCATATCATATCATATCTTATTATATGAAATAGAGTGTGATATTGAGTGACATCAAAATGATAAAATTGATATCCCCACTCCCACCAGTGGCCAGTGGGGATACGATTTATATCAACACTGGTGGTGTCAAATTTCGACTTTTTGCTCAGCAAGTCTCAAATTCTCCATTATTTTTCATTGAAGATTTCATATAATAAACAGAACATTACATGGCCGCTTGGAGATATGAATTTTATCTTCTTGTGCTGATATTATCTCTCACTCATTCGCTGTGCTCACTCGTGAGAGATAATATCAACACTCGAAGATAAAATTCGTATCTCCGCGCGACCATGTAATATCCTATATATATCTTATAAAACTCATGAATAATTAATGAGGAAAACACAATAGAAATCATTGTCCCTGGAGGAGTTTGTATATCTGATACAAAATTGTCCTGATTTGCATAAACTTTAACTCCAATTTTCTCAGCCAAATTCAATTTTATCTTTAAAATTTTAGTAGAACATGAATGTATACACCTAGACGTTTCATAAGTAATATACAATATTCGTGTCTGTGTTGTATCAGATATACAATCACTCACCTTCGGCTCGTGGTTGTATATCTGATACAACACGGCTACTCATATTGTATACCGTATATTACATATCATATCATAAAGGAACTTTAGAATTAACATGGACATGTAAGTGAAAGTATCTTAAAAATCATTTTTATCATATTTCAGAGATATGCGGCAAAACAAAGGAACCATCCTCAAGTCTTCAGTGGATTACATTCGAAATTTAAAACGGGATTTAGACAAAATGAAGCGAGTAGACCAGGAGAAGAAGCAGTTAGAGATGATCAACAGAAAGTTACTTCTCCGAGTCCAGGTGAGCAGTGAGTGTATTTTACCATGCGACGTGCCGAAGTATGACCAATTAAATGTATTCACATACGTCTATGAATAGACCAACAAACTATGACGCCTTTTGTTTGGTGTTTGATTGAGATAACAATCCCAGAATGCATTGCTGTGGCAGACTAGTAATATGGACTATGGGCTTTTTGCTGTCAAACAAGTTAACATTCCTTATTTGGTAAATCTAGCCAGCATCGCATTGATATGTGTCAGTTTAACATACAAAAGTCAGTGCATAAAAGTATGGGAATATATTAAATGTGGTCATACTTTTGCACATAGCTCGGTAAATCAAGTTTCCCATTCCTTGGTTATGTGTGGGAAAAGCCAATATGTCCCCTGCATGTAGGGGAGGGGAGGGGTATTACCCTTAAACTTTGGTCTTTGGTGTTGAGGTAGGGAGGGGGGCAAGGGAGTTGCTGGAGGGGGTTTAATGTCACCAATTATAAATTTAAATCCATTGTGTCCTTTTCGTTGGGTAAATCCTTGATAATCATAGTATTGAATTATAATTTTTTGGGTTTTTAGGAATTGGAAATGCATGCTCGAGCACATGGCATTCCAACTACACCACTAACATCGGATACAAGTACAGCTCTACTCTCCACGATGCTTACAGTGAAATCTGAAGAGCCTCAACTAAGCTGTGACATGATAAAACAGGAACCATTTGACACAAGTGAACCAGCAGAAGCTATGGAGTCTTACTCTATGGCGTCATCCAGAAATCCAAGCCCTGGAAGCGTGGATATGGATGATGAAGACTTATAGTTGGACAAAGAGTGCAAGGTGCAAGTCTACTCAATCATAAAAAGCTTTACTAAGCTTTATAGGTCAGGTTCTGGCATCAGGACGGTCTTGACCAAATAACTCGAGGAAGGTCTCACTAGCTACTCACAGCCCAAAAATTGTGAAGGAAATATCTTTTTGCTTCAAGAGAAATGTGATTGCGAACCAACAGAAGAAACTGCTGCTATAAAAAAGCATTTTCCAATGGCTGTTATCCTACTCTAGCCTGAACTACGAGAGAAAGACCGAAGTAAATGCAAAAGTAGATATTTTATAGAGACTACTTTTATTCATACATATAAAACATACGAAAAAATACAAGAAAAGTCTTGGTAGATTCAAGAACTAAAGTTCTAGCAACAATAATAAGGTTTTATATTTAAACTTTTGATAAAAATAATGAATAATTACGAATGATGCTAGTATATCAACATATGGGAAATACTCGCAACGCTGTGCTTGCTGGAAACTTAAAAATGTAGTGTTAAAAGGTTGAAAATCCCCTTTTAAAACTTGACAGTTTTCTACATAATTAACACTAAGTAAAGGAAATTATAACACTAATAAAAATAATTTAGAAAGTATATTGGTGTATTTTCGCGTTCTCTTGGATATGATTGTTTGAATGTAATCGAAAAAGGACTTCCATTTCGTTTTACTTTTCAAAACATTTTTACAACGTTAAAAAGTATGTTTTTGGGGGTTTTATGGATATTAGAAATACATGTAAAGCTCATTAGTAACTTTGCCATTCTTTTTAAACTTATAGAATAGATTGTAAAAAAAAACAGCGAAGAGGTTTTAATAATAAAGATTATCAAAAGAAAATCGTCTTGAGTGGCATTCTAAATTCAACTACGCTTTTTCAGGAACGAGTATGGAACGAGTAAAGACAAGGTTCCTTTGATCCTCAAACTCTAAAATCTTGTCCGCAATCTGCGCTGAGATTTATGAGAGATTCCCAGACTTTAGTGAAAACGGAGAGAGAAGACGCACATCAGTGCAGTTCTGTCACAGATTCACTTCAAATCCAGACTTTTTCCTTTTTTAAATTCTCATCTTTTTCCGGAACTTTATTTGACAAAGCACTCAGTAAATTGACTTTCTTTCGTCAGTGTTCTTAAGAATGAGTCTTGCGAAGTTGACATTTCATTTGATTTGATAGTTCCCAAGTTATAAGTTGGGGAACAAATACAGTTCATTTAGACACTATGGTTCATTTAGACTCCTTTATCTAAACAAAACGGACTTCTCAGAAAGCCGCTCTGTTAATGAAATGTCCGTTCCTTTTCAATCTGACAAACTATTTTATCTTTCCGAATTAATTCTGTCTTGATCATTAGTTTTCACTTTTTTTTACAGGTTAATACATGTGCAAACTTGTTTTAATCAAGAACAGGAACTTGGATGTAAAAAACAACGAGAAAAACATTGAAAATCAATTGGGCATTTAACAGCAACTAGTGTATTTTATAATTGAGAGCTGCACTAAAATTTGATTGAAGAAAATTTAGGATTTCAATTAGATTTTCGCAATTTGACAAGGAAATTAGTAGTTTAGGGCACCTGTCTCGTCTTACATAGGTGGGAACGTGGGCCGGGATGAACTGCAAGTTCTATATCTGAAAAGGAGATTTTCATTCACCATGCTCAAGTATTATTTTGCGTTTTTCTGGCTTCTTTGTTATGGAAAAAGCGTTGTTAAAAGCGAAAATCGTTCAGGATATTATCAAAGGTTACAAGAAGATAAGCAGAAGTTTATAATACTCGCTCGAACCAAGCAACTTGACGACTTAGCCTGTGCTCTATCATGTACACATGCTAAACTTCCAGAATGTAAAGGAGTCATTTACAATTCTCAAGATGGATCGTGTTTTGTAAAATTTGATGAACGTGATCTTGGAACAATACTTGACGAAGATATTTTGTATAAAAGAGAGCCGAAAGGATGGTTTCACAAAAAGGTAGGTTTTTTAAAATTGATCATCCTTCTCGTGACTACCGTCGACAAAAGAACTAGTTACTCATCTTTTCACAGTTTAATATTTTGTTTATCTAGTTACTTATATATAATTCCGAATTGTTTAGTTAAATTAGTATTTAGTAAAATCATTATAGAGGGTGCTGAAGAAGTAAAATGGGAGCTGGGATTCGCCTTTTTTTGGGCTGGGAAAATGGGATTTCATGCACTGGTATGGGATCCATTACTTGAATATGGGATTTTGCAAAATCTTTAACACTAACTCTATAACTCGGACTGAGATTTTGCATGACTGGGACTGGGATTTTGCAAAACTTAGGACTGGGAAAATGGGATTAGGATCCCCCTTCAGGATCCCTTTATTATTACTTCTTTGTATTTGATATTTAAAACTCTTTTTATTCCAGATCTTATAAAGATCTTTTGGATCACAAAAAGGTACGCTAATTTCAAAGGAAGGAAAAATTCTTAGTCAAGAAAACATTTCAAAACCTCATACGCTTGTAATCTTTTGTGTCTGGAAAGAAAATCCATTTTTTCAGACGAAAGAAAGTGAATCAAGAACAGGAACTTGAGTCGTATGTTCTTTGAAATTCGAGAAAAAATCTCCGCCCTCATATTATCGAATAAGAATGAAATGAATGAATGAAATATTCTTCAATGAAAAAACCTTCATTTCTAGAGGCTACCTAGTTCTTGTGAATATTTAAAAAAAAAAAAAAATGATAGATGTAAAAAATATTTTCATCACATTTATAACTTTGGGAACACCTTGAAGTGAAATAAAATCGAATAGCTGTCAAGTTCTTGTAAATTTAAAAAAGAAGGAAAAAGATAGAAAAATAAAAAAAAATTGAAAGATAAAAAATGTTTTCAGCGCCCGATAAGGGACTCGAACCCGTGACCCTCAGATTAAAAGTCTGATGCTCTACCAGCTGAGCTAATCGGGCCGCTCATGTTATCGTAACCTTCAAATATCGACTACATATTTACCAGCTGAGTTGATCACCCTTCCCGAAAAGAATTATGGGTCACTATTTTTCGAGCATTTTCCGAGCATTTTCCGAGTATACAATGTAGACTTTTATTTTCTTGTTGATTGAAATAAAATTCCGCCATGAGTTCGACTAGCGTTTACGATTAATTTAGAGAAGGGAGAATTCGTATTTCATAAATTTTCTTGGCAGAATAATGGGAAATGCTAATCTGAAGGTCAACTCAGCTGGTAACTATTAATTGATTAAAATTTTATGAACTCAGTTTATGATTGATAGCTTCTAGCCCGAAGATAAATTAAATGAAATACTTAAAGTCTTGTAGAACAAGAAAAAAAATATTAAAATGATGATGATTCGAGCTTTCAAATAGTTCAGGAACTTAAGCTTACCTCTTTGCTTGTTGAACTTTTTTCTGATTCCAAGTGTTATTTTTTACTCTCCCGTGCATAAATAAAGGCAATAACTGATAAGAATTTAGCTATATGGGTCCATTCCTTCATATTTTGGGGAAGATTATCGCAAACAAACCAACCAACTCATTGCAACCAACTTCGATCGAGAAACAAGGTGAAGAACACAGGAAGCCCAATACCTAACAAAACTATACTTACCACAGGTAGTCCAAATGTTCTCGATCAAAGTATTTAGATGAGTTTTTTTAAAGTTTTTATTACAACGATTTGATAGTCTATCTTTGAAAATGATGTTCTAACACATCATTTAGATCCAGGACTTGGATATAAATCAGAAAGGAACTCGATATTATATAATTTATATCTCAAGGTTAACTTTATTGGTTGAGCTAGAATAACCGTATTAAAGAAAATAAGATTCGCATAGATTAAGAAACATGATGAATGTATAAACCTTATAAACCCCGTTTGGATTGAAGTGAGCATAAAAGAAATTCGAGAGTAGTTCATTAATCATTCAAACTACATGATTTTATTGGCCTTCTATTATCATCGGTTGTTTCCGTAGTGTAGTGGTTATCACGTGTGCCTAACACGCACAAGGTCCTGGGTTCGAGCCCCAGTGGAAACACTTACATTTTTCAATCTCAATATCCAAATTTGATTTAAATTTTTTTTCTTTTTTTCCTTTCATTATGAACGATTTTAATCACCTTTTCACTAAAAATCCAAAATTTAAATTAAAATTTGATATTTTCGCGAATTTGCGTCACGAAGCTAAAAATACCAACTTTCAACTCTTTCATGTCTCAGTTTCAATGCTGATTCAAACCTTTTTATTTTCTTTTTCATAACAAAATTTCACTCTTTTCACTCCACCTCACTCCACTCCTCCTGTCCTTGAAATTGTTTAACCTAGTTACTGTGCCTTCCATCAAAACTAACTGTAAAATTTCTGGGCACACAAGAAGGGCCTGTTGGGGTCCCGAATCGGTTAAAAGAAGGCGTATACTTCTTATCAGTAGGTTTGATAAACACCGCATTGGTAGATCCCATGGAAGGATCTGCATCAAAATAGTTGAAAGGCAGAATATAAAACCCAGCGGAGCTGCCAGTAGTAGTGGTGGTCGGTATATCTTCAGAATGGGGTACATGCATCGCGCCTATGGTTACCCAGGCAACTAGGTCTTGATTGACAATACTCTCATTGTCAGACAGGTATTTCCTGAAGTCCACGTGGGGGTCTGTGGGTGCGTTTTGGTTGTAGAAGGAAGAACTTGTTCTCTCGCTGTCTTTGTACCTGAAATACGAATAATAACGAGTTCAGTTTTGAACTCAGTGACTCAAAAATATCTAAGGGACATAAAAGAACGCTCTGAAAGAACGCTACGGGCCTGCCCTCAGTGTCTACACCCATACCAGGTACTAGGTGACCACCTTTCATGATCGTAAGGCGCCTTTATATTGAAGAAATAGAAAATTCGCGCGCATGCTGTGTCAGTAGTCATAAAGCACTTGGGGATTGTCAGAACAGGAGTCGTGCTGCTCAACACTTCTCGAGTATTCTGACAATCCCCAAGTGCTTTATAACTTCACACAAAACATCAAGCAAGTTTTTTTATTTTTTTATTGATAAGATACAACTGCACGCGCGTCATCAACCAATCAGAAAGCGAGGTTTATAACAGTTATTTTATAAATGCTCTTCTGATAACTCACTTGGTAACAGCGAGCTGATAGAGAGACCAGCTTATCATCGGTACCATGTCCCAGTCTTCAGGATACAACTGCTTCATAATCCCATGATGTTTTATCCTATAGCCTTTTTTCACTCCCATCTTATTCTTACTCTTCTCGTTGTAGAAGTTCAAATACTTCGGGTGATCAAAGTTGAACTTGTAAGCCGCTTCTTGCTCAGTTTTCTTTGTACTCGGCTTCAAAACTTTCTTGATAATGCGCCTGTTCTTTTCCGGGAGCCATCGATCTGTTACATTTTCAATACCGATTTCAATAGTTTCGTAGGAATTCTCTCTTCCAGATACATCTAGATCAACTTTATAGTTGAGTAGATGGTCATGCGTGGTGCTTGTAAGGTTGTTGGTTTGTATGTTGTACCCATAGGGCGATACGTTTTCGTTGTAAAACGAACCAAAAACGTACCCAGTCATGGAGACTTTGACTTCAATTGCTCCCGACTGATAAAATATAAAGTCATGAACGTAGTCGTAGTTGCCGACCGTAGAAACGGTTCGCAAAACGAGTACCTGAAGTGAAGAAAGAATAAAGTTAGAGCGCCTTTTGTATGAGTGGCCAACGTACGGTACTGACTTAAAGCACGGTCACCGCAAGGTCACCGCACGGTATGCGACAACATTGAAATGGCTTCCTATTTTTCTATCACAACACGTAGTTTAGGTTTCCCTCCCCAAATGCTCCTCCCTCTCCTCCCTTCTAATACATGTTCAGTTTCCCTACCCCTCCCCTCTAACAAATGTTCCTCCCCTTCCTCCCCTCTAATACATGTTCAGTTTCCCTACCCCTCCCCTCTAACAAATGTTCCTCCCCTTCCTCCCCTCTAATACATGTTCAGTTTCCCTACCCCTCCCCTCTAACAAATGTTCCTCCCCTTCCTCCCCTCTAATACATGTTCAGTTTCCCTACCCCTCCCCCTAACAAATGCTCTTCCCTCTCCTCCCCTCTAATACATGTTCAGTTTCCCTACCCCTCCCCTCTAACAAATGCTCCTCCCTCTCCTCCCCTCTAACAAATGTTCCTCCTTCTCCTCCCCTCCCCTCTAACAAATGTTCCTCCTTCTCCTCCCCTCTAATACATGTTTAGCTTACCTGGTTTACCATTGACCCAAAGAATCTGTAACCTTGCACGAAATCATTATCGTAATGTCTCCTCAAGGGAACGCCAGTGTTGAGTTCGAAAACACAGACCGCATTCTTGACTGTAAACGGATCATCGCCATACGACATGTGAACAAGATCAAAGAATGTCGCAGTGCCTGGACAATCCGTACCTGGTTGAAATAAATTGACAGAGTTTGGTCAATAATCGATCGAAACCCCAGCCCATGATGTTGAGAAGCCCTTGCACGTGACGTAATATATAAGAATTTCAATCTCCTGAGAATTGTAAAGTTATTACTTTGTCCTCCAAATCGAGTTGCATTTCAAAGCAAAATCTATAGCAAAATAAAACCAATTTCCAAGCCCACCCAGCCTTCCACTCACCTTGCAAAAGATCGTGGCTGTTAACACCCATCATAAAATTACTATCCATAAAATTGTTGCCCATTTGGACTGGGTAAAATCCCGTATAGGTAGCAATCGCCTCCTGTAAACTTAACTCGTATACTATACGATCACCACCGAATCGGACATCGTATACTTGCAGACCGCTGGCTGAGTCCATACGAAAGTCAAATGCCCAGTTCATATACTCAACGTGTCTGCCCCTAACACTATAACGCCTTCCATCAGGCTCGTACAACTCGGGCCCTCGAAGAGGTTTCTCTGGCTGCGCTTTCCCACGTCTTTCATATGTAAAAACATTTTTTTGCTCCTCGCTCAGCGCGGGTATAAATGTCTTCACAAGAGATCCATTGCGATATGCCGCCATCAAATCCTCTACAGAATCGAAAAGTTGATCATTGTATAAGATCTTTTCGATGCGCCATTTCGAGGGGTCACTACCGGCATGATTGACGTAGAATTCGAAATTTAATGGATGGATGTAGAAAGGCAAATCATAGCGATGAAATACGAACCAGTTTTCTCTGGTTTTGCTAGTGAGGCCCATTGGCGCGCCAAATTGTACAAACAAGCATTTCTCCCCACAGTTTTCGCCGTACGTATAACCATCGTAACTTTCTTTGAGCAAATCATGAGCTTTGGTTCCCAAGTCCTTGAAGGTTAGATTATCTAAGACTATAGATTCTTGGGTTGAGAATGGCCTCGAGTTAAAATTGATTGGATACTCCCTTCCGGCTACCTTCCTCAGTTCATGCTTGGTTGGAGTACCAACGGGTCCTACGATATACTCCTCTACTACTGCAGGCTGAGCTGCGCCTTTGAACACGACGACGATAGCCTGGCGTTCGGGTTTCGGTTTCTTCTGATCAAGGTATGCCAAAGCGTCGTCTTTCGAGGGAGGATATAGCTGAATGAGTGCAATACGATTCGAGTTGATCTTGTTTTCTTGGTTAGGTTTGAGATTTAGAGATTTTACCTTGAACATGTAGTCATAAATCTTCTTTAATTCGAGTTCGGACAAATCATCGAACAATCCATGTGCTGGGGGGTCGGATGACCTTGAACTAACGCTCACATCCATACCTGAAGCACAAACCGATGCTTCCTCCTTCTTACTAGTATCACCAGTGTCATCCTTCGCCACTACAACTATCAAGGCGATAAGTAGAGCAATACTGATGATGACAAATAAAATTGTCAGCCATTTCCACAACGGTGATACTTTAGCCATCTTGCTTTGTCGCGTCGCTAAGGCTCTGGTTTAAAGGTGGCGAAAGGTTAGCCGCAATGAACCTTTATGGTAAAAACCGGAGAGAGTTACTACTTCGTGTATGACTCCATATAGTGGCACTAATGTATGATTCTATATATACTAATGGCACTAATGTATGTTTCCTTATATACCAATATATTATGTACTTGTCTTACTTAATGTGCTTATCTTACTTCTGCTGCTTTATCATCTTGTGTTGCTTACCTTACTTCTGCTACTTGACCTACTTATGCTGCTTACCTTACTTCTGCTACTTGACCTACTTATGCTGCTTGCCTTACTTCTGCTACTTGACCAACTTATGCTGCTTGCCTTACTTATGCTGCTTGGCCTACTTAGGCTGCTTGACCTACTTATCCTGCTTGCCTTACTTCTGCTGCTTGCCTTACTTCTGCTGCTTGGCCTACTTAGGCTGCTTGACCTACTTATCCTGCTTGCCTTACTTCTGCTGCTTGGCCTACTTAGGCTGCTTGACCTACTTATCCTGCTTGCCTTACTTCTGCTGCTTGGCCTAATTAGGCTGCTTGACCTACTTATGCTGCTTGCCTTACTTCTGCTGCTTGGCCTACTTATGCTGCTTGCCTTACTTCTGCTGCTTGGCCTACTTATGCTGCTTGCCTTACTTCTGCTGCTTGGCCTACTTATGCTGCTTGCCTTACTTCTGCTGCTTGCCTTACTTCTGCTGCTTGGCCTATTTAGGCTGCTTGACCTACTTATCCTGCTTGCCGTACTTCTGCTGCTTGGCCTACTTAGGCTGCTTGACCTACTTATGCTGCTTGGCTAACTTGTGCTGCTTGACTTGCTTGAGGTGCTTGGCTTACTTGAGGTGCTTGACTTGCTTGAGGTGCTTGACTTGCTTGAGGTGCTTGGCTTACTTGAGGTGCTTGACTTGCTTGAGGTGCTTGGCTTACTTGAGGTGCTTGACTTGCTTGAGGTGCTTGTCTTACTTGAGATGCTTGTCTTACTTGAGGTGCTTGGCTTGCTTGAGGTGCTTTCCTTACTTGAGGTGCTTGACTTGCTTGAGGTGCTTGGCTTACTTGAGGTGCTTGACTTGCTTGAGGTGCTTGGCTTACTTGAGGTGCTTGATTTGCTTGAGGTGCTTGTCTTGCTTGAGGTGCTTGGCTTGCTTGAGGTGCTTGGCTTGCTTGAGGTGCTTGTCTTGCTTGAGTTGCTTGGCTTACTTGAGGTGCTTGGCTTGCTTGAGGTGCTTTCCTTACTTGAGGTGCTTTCCTTACTTGAGGTGCTTTCCTTACTTGAGGTGCTTTCCTTACTTGAGGTGCTTGACTTGATTGAGGTGAGTCAATTTAATTCACTTGTTTATCTGGCATGCAGAGTCACCACTAATGGGTACCTAACCCATTAATGAAGTGGATATATTTTCATAATCTATATATTTACTTGTTCACAGCATATACACTTAATTGCAAGAACGTTGTCACATAAAAATATAAAATAGGAATTTAAATTATTTTTGCAAAACAGATGTAATTATGTCATCACTGATATTTTAGAGATAATTTTGTTGGGATATTACTAAACAGTTATTCGTATTAATGTAGGTGGATAAAGAATCAAAATAAATAAAAATATTTCTAATTAATTCCTAATTAAGTTAGTGTTACTTGTTAGTTTTAAAGGACAATGTTCTTGTAATTAGGTGTATATATAAGGAATGTCTACTTTTTGCCAAAAGGAAATAAACAGAATGATGCAAGTAATCAAAAGAGATTAACGGCAAATCTAGAGAGTTCTGCATACCATATATTGCTTGATGCCTTAAAGTTATCACTGAAACATAACATCACCTTCACTATCTCAAAATGTACAACTTTCAATTTTTTTATAGTAAACTTTATGTCATAATATATGTATAGATATAGTTATAGATATGCCAATGAACTTGTAATTTTTGCGCATAAAAAAATAAACACTTTTTTGCAGACATTTTTAAAACTAATTACCAGTCACACATAACTTTAATTTACTGCAGTAATAATTTTAACAAAAATCTAATCTGACAAACCATATATATGTCCCCTCAGATTTTCATATAACTCTGAAGGCAGTATTCTAATTTTCTTTCAATTTAATGTAATGTTTGTGTCTAAAGGGAAAAAGGTGTATTCACTGCAATCAAGTGTATTCACTACAATCATGCCTATTCACTGCAATCATGTGTATTCACTGCAATCATGTGTATTCACTGCAATCATGTGTATTCACAGTGAATACAGTGAATACGGTGAATACACTAGATCACAGTGAATACAGTGAATACGATGGATACACTTAATTGATTGCAGTGAATACACATGATTGCAGTGAATACAGTGAATACACCAGATACAGTGAATACACCAGATAACAATGAATACTCATGATTCACATTATATTAATATGAAAGTGTAAATTGTTTAAGAAATACAATAATACTCATTAAAACCAATAAAATTTGAGTTGAAAGTTAATAATTTTCTGAGTTGAACTGTCATTGTCCTTATAATATTTAATAAATGAATACATCCACTGATTTCACACACTGACATTTGAAACAATTTGATTGCAGTGAATACACCTTTTTCCCTTTAGACACAAACATTACATTAAATTGAAAGAAAATTATAATATTGCAAAAAGTAGACATTCCTTATATACACCTTATTGCAAGAACATTAATTGTCATATAAAAATAACAAGTAACACTAACTTAATTAGGAATTAATTAGAAATATTTTTATTTATTTTGATTCTTTATCCACCTAAATTAATAAGAATAACTGTTTATAATTAATAATATCCCAACAAGATTATCTCTAAAATATCAGTCAATTATTGATACATTCAAAACGATGACATAATTACATCTGTTTTGCAAAAATAATTTAAATTCTTATTTTATATTTTTATGTGACAACGTTCTTGCAATTAAGTGTATATGCTGTTAAAAAGTAAATATATAGATTATGAAAATATATCCACATAATTAATGGGTTAGGTACCCATTAGTGGTGACTCTGCATGCCAGATAAACAAGTGAATTAAATTGACTCACCTCAAGCAAGTCAAGCAGCATAAGTAGGTCAAGTAGCAGAAGTAAGGCAAGCAGCATAAGTAGGTCAAGCAGCCTAAGTAGGCCAAGCAGCATAAGTAAGGCAAGCAGCATAAGTAGGTCAAGTAGCAGAAGTAAGGCAAGCAGCAGAAGTAAGGCAAGCAGGATAAGTAGGTCAAGCAGCATAAGTAGGCCAAGCAGCAGAAGTAAGGCAAGC
The DNA here is from genome assembly GCA_964019055.1 of Anthopleura xanthogrammica. Classification (NCBI taxonomy): domain Eukaryota; kingdom Metazoa; phylum Cnidaria; class Anthozoa; order Actiniaria; family Actiniidae; genus Anthopleura; species Anthopleura xanthogrammica. Next base: position 11,556,759 of record OZ025213.1, read on the forward strand.
AGCAGAAGTAGGCCAAGCAGCATAAGTAGGCCAAGCAGCATAAGTAAGGCAAGCAGGATAAGTAGGTCAAGCAGCCTAAGTAGGCCAAGCAGCAGAAGTAAGGCAAGCAGCATAAGTAGGTCAAGCAGCCTAAGCAGCATAAGTAAGGCAAGCAGCATAAGTTGGTCAAGTAGCAGAAGTAAGGTAAGCAGCATAAGTAAGGTAAGCAACACATGATGATAAAGCAGCAGAAGTAAGATAAGCACATTAAGTAAGACAAGTACATAATATATTGGTATATAAGGAAACATACATTAGTGCCGTTAGTATATATAGAATCATACATTAGTGCCACTATATGGAGTCATACACGAAGTACCTACCCCAGGCAGTGGAAGGTCTGAGTAAATAGTGCCAACGAGAAAGACAAAGTTAAAGTCAACACGACGCCAGGTGAGAAGAGATTTCCATCCACGTCTCATCAAGAAAGTGATCGCCAGTCAAGCCAAAAGACGCTGGAGTGTTTACCAAGTCAGATATTTTTTTTGGGAAATCACAAATTAAATTTCATACTTTCAACTTTTCTTTTAGATTTACTACATTTTTGTTGGTTTTGAATTATTATTCCAAATGCCACGCTAGTCGTGTAAACATCCCATTGTATACGAGAGAAGTTCCATTAGTATATTTTCCTATTCCTTGATTGATTGATTGAATGGAATTAAGGTGTTTTTTTTCATTGTTCCAAGGCAGGTCTGCGTGGAGACTAGTCTGCGTGATGATGGAATTCTGACAGCCTTTCAAAGCTGAGTCGAGAACAAATACGCCATCTAACACCACAGAGATCTAGAGGAACGGGAAGGTACGTATTGGACTGAGGAATGCGGACGCAGAGCGCGGATTCAGTAAAATCTATTTTCAACTCTTTTTTTATACAACGGTGGCGTAAAAGGTCGAAGAAAGATTCCTAGAACGTTCTCCCTCTCAGCACAATGCTTGTCTCTGATTGGGCAAAAAATGAAAAATTCCTGGTATTTCATTGGTCTTTTCCCCGTCTTCAGCTGGGGTGCTTACCATTAAAACCAAACCATAAAGTTGGGATGGTAAGCGATTTTCTAATCTTGATTTTAATCAGACAAACTTCCGACAAATGGTACACGCGTCTACTGGAAGAACCGAAAAGAGCGGGAAACTTTGACTTCCGACAAATGGTACACGCGTCTACCGGAAGAACTGAAAAGAGCGGGAAACTTTGACTTCCGACAAATGGTACACGCGTCTACCTGAAGAACCGAAAAGAGCGGGAAAAGTGGATTACCTCAATCGGAAGACCTCGAGTTTTCCAGAACTTTCCAATCGGAATGACACATACCGGTTTTTTCCGGATAAATGGTAATCACCCCAGGCCTCGGACTTTCCCTCCAAAGCATATCTAAATCCCTCCTTCCCACTGGATGTTCGTCTCTGATTGGACAAGAAAAAAGTTCCTGGTATTTCATTGATCCTTTTCCCTTCTTCAGACCTCCCTCCCCTTGCCCCTGGATGCTCCTCTCTGATTGGACAAGAAAAAGCTTTCTGGTATTTCATTGGTCCTTTTCCCTTCTTCAGACCTCCCTCCCCTTGCCCCTGGATGGTCCTCTCTGATTGGACAAGAAAAAGCTTTCTGGTATTTCATTGGTCCTTTTCACTTCTTCAGACCTCCCTCCCCTTGCCCCTGGATGGTCCTCTCTGATTGGACAAGAAAAAGCTTTCTGTTATTTCATTGGTCCTTTTCCCTTCTTCAGACCTCCCTCCCCTTGCCCCTGGATGGTCCTCTCTGATTGGACAAGAAAAAGCTTTCTGGTATTTCATTGGTCCTTTTCACTTCTTCAGACCTCCCTCCCCTTGCCCCTGGATGCTCCTCTCTGATTGGACAAGAAAAATCTTTCTGCTACGTGATTGGTTGATAGTTTCATTATTCCATAATCTAGTGTAAAGTATCTATACATGTACAATTTCTTCTTGGTTCTGTTCTACCTGGTTAATAAGCTCATTTGCAAAGTCCTTCCAAAGCATGCATGCGTGTGCTAATACAGATGAATAGATCTACCATTTATTTTATTGGGGGTGTTCCACGACCACTAGAAACAAAACAAATTAATAATATGGATAAATAACTGGATGGACGGATGGATTGAAAAGTGAGTGATTGAGTGGCGTGAGTGAATGAATGGATGGATGGATGGATGGATGGATGAATGAATGGATGGATGGATGGATGGATGGATGGATGGATGGATGGATGGATGGATGGATGGATGGATGGATGGATGGATGGATGGATGGATGGATGGATGGATGGATGGATGGATGGATGGATGGATGGATGGATGGATGGAAGGAAGGATGGAAGGAAGGAAGGAAGGAAGGAAGGAAGGAAGGAAGGAAGGAAGGAAGGAAGGAAGGAAGGAAGGAAGGAAGGAATATAATGGCAGCAATATAGCCACTCACCTTCCGTTCCCGTCCATATTCATCTGCTGGTACAGTTCCGCCTTGTTGCCATCAGATTCCAAGCGCCCAGCAAACTCCTCATGTCTCTTTGCTGATATCGAGTTCATTCTATTTGTCCAGAGTGACAACAACGAAGGACCTGACGAGGTTAGCCCTGTGGTGTACAATAGACGTCTTTAGCTTGGGCGTAATGTTTTCCCATTTCAGACCACGTGTCAATCCCTAGAGTATCATTTCTTTGTTTAACGGTTCCACATGAGGAGACACATGAATACGGATACAACTTAAACAAAGAATCTTATTCTCAAGAGAATGACACGTGTTCTATAATGGGAAAACATTACGCCCAAGGTAAGAGGTTCCTCCCTCTGCAAGATTCAACTTCTAAATTCCATTTGGAATTCAGTGGAAGAACTGGAAGAAGAGCCACTCTGTGGAATCCACTGTTAACCCCCACTTTTTAATTTCATTTATCTTACCTGGTTTTTGTGGTATTTCAAGTCTTTCGTCCGTTTTGAATTTCTTTTGTGACCGTTCAATATCTGGTGTATTCCTTCCTCTTTTAGAGAAGTGGTCGTTGTTGGTGTCGCCTCGGTTGAAGTCGCTTTTCTCTCGCTCTGACATGGCGTGGTATCTAAATGTCGATATATATAAAGATAAATAGTTATATATAAATTATATGCTAACTCACGTCTCCTTCCTTTTTTGTATGGATTGGGTGTTATGATCTAAGGGATAGACGTATAAACAACCACAGCAGCAACAACAGCAGCAACAGCAAAAGCAGCAACAGGAACAACAGCAGCAGCAGCAACACAAGAAACAACTACTGCTATTGCTACTGCTACTGCATGTAACCACAACAGCGGCAATATTATAACTGATAGTGAGGAAAACCAACTTAAAAAAAAAAACATTAAAAAAGAATTCAACAATGATAGAAAAAGATCCAGTGAGTAAATAACCCATTGTCGCCAACACCAACCTGTCTACTTCATTCCAAGCAAAGTCGTTCGAAGAAAACCCAGAACCAACATTCATTCCTGGAAGGAAAAAATAACAAGCTAAATTCCAATTCGATCTGTGAGTTAACCATGCCCTGACTTAGATCAGCCCAGAGGTTGTTTCAGGGTTTGATCTGTGAGTTAGCCATGCCCTGACTTAGATCAACCCAGAAGTTGTTTCAGGGTTCGATCTGTGAGTTAGCCATGCCCTGACTTAGATCAACCCAGAGGTTGTTTCAGGGTTTGATCTGTGAGTTAGCCATGCCCTGACTTAGATCAACCCAGAGGTTGTTTCAGGGTTTGATCTGTGAGTTAGCCATGCCCTGACTTAGATCAACCCAGAGGTTGTTTCAGGGTTTGATCTGTGAGTTAGCCATGTCCTGACTTAGATCAGCCCAGAAGTTGTTCCAGGGTTCTATCTGTGAGTTAGCCATGCCCTAACTTAGATCAGCCCAGAGGTTGTTTCAGGGTTCTATCTGTGAGTTAGCCATGCCCTGACTTAGATCAGTCCAGAGGTTGTTTCAGGGTTCTATCTGTGAGTTAGCCATGCCCTGACTTAGATCAACCCAGAGGTTGTTTCAGGGTTTGATCTGTGAGTTAGCCATGCCCTGACTTAGATCAACCCAGAGGTTGTTTCAGGGTTCTATCTGTGAGTTAGCCGTGCCCTGACTTAGATCAGCCCAGAGGTTGTTTCAGGGTTCTATCTGTGAGTTAACCATGCCCTGACTTAGATCAACCCAGAGGTTGTTTCAGAGTTCAATCTGTGAGTTAGCCGTGCCCTGACTTAGATCAGCCCAGAAGTTGTTTCAGGGTTTGATCTGTGAGTTAGCCATGCCCTGACTTATATCAGCCCAGTGGTTGTTTCAGGGCTCAATAAAATTTGGATTTGAAGGTTTTTAACTGGTAGATCAGTTCTTACTTTCTATCTCATCTGTGGGCGTGGTTCGCATAGGACTGCTACTGTGACTACTATGGCCTGGGCTCTGGGAAACTCTTAAACAGTCATATATCTAGAGAGAGAAATAAATTTATCATATCAGGTTAACACGATATCAGGGATTTGCTCTTAGGCTCTTAGCCAATCAGAAGCGAGATAGTGAGAAAAATTTATAGACCCCTTATAGCACGCCAGAATGCAGCTGAATTGGAGGACAAAACAATAGGTTCCATTTCTCGGGAGATTGAAATTTTTTTTTTTTGTCCTCCAAATTGAGCTGCTTTGACATCACTTTGAAAGGGGTTTCTAACAATAGGTTTTGTCACTTTGTTGGATTGTGCAATAGATATCTGATTGGCAACTGAAATAGCAATAAACCAAAACAAATAACATCATCGTACGCCGACCTTTACAATGTTATCCCTCACCTTCTCATGCATCTTTGATGTCTTGGAAGCCGCATCCAGAAATATTTCGAGTTCAGCCCACAGTTGGCGATACTGTTCCTCTCGCTTGGGTCCTTTACCTCGGACTCCTGTTATCGTTATGGGAAGAACATCATTGCGACTTTCCATTGATTGGAGACGATAAATGACCTGGAAACAGTGGTATGCCAGCGGTATATTAATCATCTTGTATATTCAATACCATGTATCATCATCATTTATCATCATCATGTATCATCATCAAGTATCATCATCATGTATCATCATCATGTATCATCATGTATCATTATCATGTATCATCATCATGTATCATCATGTATCATCATCATGTATCATCATCATGTATCATCATCATGTATCATCATGTATCATCATCATGTATCATCATCATGTATCATCATCATGTATCATCATGTATCATCATCATGTATCATCATCATGTATCATCATCATGTATCATCATCATGTATCATCATCATGTATCATCATCATCATCATCATATTCATTACTAATTCATTAGGGTAAGACCCAATAATATAGCACGACTGGGGTCAAATGAGAACACTGTAAACCCATTACAGCTCAGTTAATTAGTATACTGTATATCTGATACAGAATACTTATAGCTCCATCTCATGATTGTATAGCCGATACAACACAGCCACTAATGCTGTAAACGTTACATAACACACTTAACATACTCACACTTTTACAGTCCAGCACTTCTTTATCTGTGAGGGTTTCTTTCATAATAAGAGAAGCAAGTGGCTCAAGATGCTGAAAAAAGGTGGTAAAAGTAAAGACCATGTCTCTAAACTATCAGTCAAACTACCAAGTAAATAATATACATTTAGTTAAACTTTAACAATAACATCTATAAGACATCCAGTCATCAACATCTTATTAGCCATTTCCAGAATTGCAGAATGTTTTGCATCATGGGGCTGTTTTAGGAGACGTGGTGGAAAAGTGGTAGGTAAAAATTGTTCATTTTTTTCAGCATCTAAATACTCCAGTTTCGAGTTCTCTTTTACACTGTGTTAGCCTCAAAACCGTGTAATATATTCTTTTATTCAGTAACAGCCCGTGGAAATTCAAGAGATCTGTGTGTAAAGAAGACAATAAAAATACTTTGAAATTTCACGAGTTTTATCTAAATTTCTGCGTAATTTACGCACAATTGAGGCTAACACAGCGTAAAAGAGAACTCGAAACGGGAGTATTGTGAGTAAATGACGTCATTTACTCAACCCTATTGTTCTTTTAGTTTTTAAAACCAAAATTTCTCAACTGCAAGTGGCTCTTAGGCTAAGATTTTTGCAAATCTGGTTTTCCTGATCATAATTGAGTAATATTATCCTCAAATATTTGAATTATTCGGACTTTCGAAAAGGGGGCATTTTCATCCAAGTGCCCCTTTAATAGTAAATCTTATTACCCTCAATCGCAAATTTTTGTCATAAATATGAGGCAGTTTTCTAAACCAATAAACTTGTTCCCAGTATTTTGATTGACAGCCATCAAAATGCTAGTTTACAAACAAGACTTCAAGCTTGGAGGGTCGCACTTAAACAATAGCAGTTAAATACAGAGATATTGATCAAAAATAATGTGCATAGTACATCAAATAATGATATAACAGAATGATTACCGGCATCATGTTACCAACGATAGTATCACTAATGACTATAGGCCAATGACGGGTACATCTTTCAAGGCGAGTGTGACCTGAACAGGGAATAGAAGAGAACGTGCACTCGATAAGTTTATGGAGGAAACTATGAATAATGCATAGCGTCAATAAAACTTGACTCCCATACGACTAAACGAAGAATGGGCAATAAAGTGGACAATGCGCACTACCCTCCCCTCCCACAGGAGGACACTCCTATACTATCCATACAATATATGGATGCGTCTATAGTCTATTCTCTGACTGAACAGTTAACTACCAATCCTGAGCAACAAATTCTCTTACTTTTTTCAAGGACATTTACATTTGCTTGGCCCTTCTTCTTGGGCCATGGTGCGAGTCTGTTGGACTTCATGAACTCTCCAAAGTCCTGTTAAAACATTACAAACAGTTCCAATTGCTTCATTGAAACATTAACGTCATCGAACCCTGAAACAACCTCTGGGTTGATTGAAGTCAGGGCATGGATAACTCACAGATCGAACCCTGAAACAACCTCTGGGATGATCTAAGTCAGGGCATGGATAACTCACAGATTAAACCCTGAAACAACCTCTGGGCTGATCCAAGTCAGGGCATGGATAACTCACAGATTAAACCCTGAAACAACCTCTGGGCTGATCTAAGTCAGGGCATGACTAATAAGTCACAGATCAAACCCTGAAACAACCTCTGGGCTGATCTAAGTCATGGCATGGCTAATGAGTCACAGATTGAACCTTGAAACAACCACCCCTGATGTATGGCTGCAATTCTTATACTTACATTAATTCTATAGTCTGTTACACGCCCTCCGACACCTTCACTGATGGAAGGAGGGTCTTCATTGGGGGTACGGGAGGTCGACACACTATGAATATAAATATCACCTAAAATAGAAAAAATTATAAAATTAATACTAAAATTTTACACCAAGTTGGCTCAGTTGGTTGAGCATCAGATGGCGTGTAAGAGAATTTGAGTTCAATCCCCTAGCCAAGAGTCGGAGTTTTAAAGTAAATGAGGAGAAAGTGCTGCCTTTTTAAGTGCATATTCTACAAGTGGCTCAGATGATCACTTTACAGCACTTTTCATATTTCTGTAACCTAACCTATTCCAGACATCTGGCATTTTGGCTTCCAGCAATCAAACTTATAATGTATTGAGTTCATTCTGATCAAGCAATAAGAAAATTCCCATGACTAAAGAGCCATTTTCACCTGGGATTTTCTTTATCGCTTACAATTGAAATGAACTCAGCCAATTCTAAATTTGATTGACAGAAGCCAAATTGCCAGATTTTTCTGGAGTTTGTAGGTTGCATAAATATGAAAAGTGCTGTAAATGGCAGCCCTGTCTCTCCATACTTCAGTAAACAATATCGGAATGACAGGATGCATGAAGAAATAAAATGAATGAATGAATGAATGGATGGATGGATGGATGGATGGATGGATGGATGGATGGATGGATGGATGGATGGATGGATGGATGGATGGATGGATGGATGGATGGATGGATGGATGGATGGATGGATGGATGGATGGATGGATGGATGGATGGATGGATGGATGGATGGATGGATGGATGGATGGATGGATGGATGGATGGATGGATGGATGGATGGATGGATGGATGGATGGATGGATGGATGGATGGATGGATGGATGGATGGATGGATGGATGGATGGATGGATGGATGGATGGATGGATGGATGGATGGATGGATGGATGGATGGATGGATGGATGGATGGATGGATGGATGGATGGATGGATGGATGGATGGATGGATGGATGGATGGATGGATGGATGGATGGATGGATGGATGGATGGATGGATGGATGGATGGATGGATGGATGGATGGATGGATGGATGGATGGATGGATGGATGGATGGATGGATGGATGGATGGATGGATGGATGGATGGATGGATGGATGGATGGATGGATGGATGGATGGATGGATGGATGGATGGATGGATGGATGGATGGATGGATGGATGGATGGATGGATGGATGGATGGATGGATGGATGGATGGATGGATGGATGGATGGATGGATGGATGGATGGATGGATGGATGGATGGATGGATGGATGGATGGATGGATGGATGGATGGATGGATGGATGGATGGATGGATGGATGGATGGATGGATGGATGGATGGATGGATGGATGGATGGATGGATGGATGGATGGATGGATGGATGGATGGATGGATGGATGGATGGATGGATGGATGGATGGATGGATGGATGGATGGATGGATGGATGGATGGATGGATGGATGGATGGATGGATGGATGGATGGATGGATGGATGGATGGATGGATGGATGGATGGATGGATGGATGGATGGATGGATGGATGGATGGGATGGATGGATGGATGGCAGTGATGCTCAAGGAGTTGAGAATAGCCATTAACCTAGCTTACCACCGTGGCTCATGAGGATGTGAGAGATGACTTTGCTGCCCGACTTCCTAGGTTGCTCCAACATGACAGAACGGCCTGAAATCAAACAGTACAACCTAAGATTAATACCCAGACACAATTATGGTTTTTATCACTTAATCTGATTAATTTCTTCTCTGTTGTGTTACCTTGAAGAAGAAATGATATCAAGCAAGAGGCTGGACGACTGTTAACCTAAAAAAGAGGAGCGAAAATTGGTTAAAACATATTCCACTAAATAAAATTGGTTATCCAGGGCCCCCCAGGTTTGTTAGTGGAGGAGAGTAGAGTAGCTCATTGATTCACACCTGTGCTTCAAGGGTATGTCTCTGGGTTCTCTGGTTTTCAATGCACCGGAAAGAACAAACAAACAACTCTGCTTACAGATAAACGCTGGTTCAGGGATTGAAACCACAACTACAGTGGCATGGGTTGGCATAGTGGTTTATTGTTCGCCTCACCGCTGTGGTCTGGGTTCGAGCCCCGGCTTGGGCTGGATCATATGTGAGTTGAGTTTGTTTGATGTGTTGTTCTCTCCCTTGCCACGAGGGTTTTTCTCCCACTTCTCCGGTTTTCCTCCCTCCGTAAAAATCAACATGTGGGTTGAGTGCTGTATGCTGTAAATATAGAATGTAGTGGTAGCGTTTGTGCAGTGAACCTCATGGAAGAGCCCTGTATGGGGAGTGATGGTTGTAAAAATATGTTTTTAAGTGGTGAGAGGTTGCATATCAGCAGTGCACACTACCCATGCTTCTTGTCCTTGGAGTATTGTAAGTCTATAATTGGGTTACATGTTAATGAGAACCAATATCTATTCTTCTAATGACTTACTTCAACTGGTGTTATTCTATATGTCCCTAAACAAGGAAAAAGTTCTAAAAGAAAAAGAAAAAGATAGTTTGAGAATCATCCTGATAGATTTGGGCATTGGCCAGGAATGCTTCATCACTATCTTAGCAGCATATGCTAAATGTGAGGTCACTGAGGATCAAGCTATGGACCTCTTGCTTAGCAGGCAGCACACTAACCAACCAGGCCACACTTGCTCCTTAAAACAAGACTAGTGTGTGACGTCACTGAGGATCAAACTATGGACCTCTTGCTAACCAAGCCACACTTCCTCATTGCAGTTAGAGCAGCTTTCATATGACTATGAAAAACTGACAGCATGGACCACGCAGCTGGCAGCAACCATGTCAGTGCCATGCCATGTATGAAAACATTTGAAATTCTGTGCTGTGTCTGTGCCGCATCTTAAGCATGCTGTGTGTTGGGACTTTTCACACTCAAATGAAATCTGCTCTATACCTTTATTTCTTCCAACTAAACTATGTGTATGTATGTATGTCTTTTTAAAGGAAGATTACCATTTGTAGTACTATTCTTAGGAGTACACCATTTCAAAATTACTGTATCTTTTGCTGCTGCATCTTTCTTGCTGCTTGTAGAACTTGAGGTACTGACATTTGAAGACACTACAGCTGGGCTGACACTGTTATTGCTACAAAACTGAGCTGTGGAAAATAAAGGATGGATCAATAGACCTTTTTAGCTTGGGCATAATGGTTTCCCATTTCAGACCATGTATCATTCCCTAGAAAGTCATTACTTTGTTTAACGGTTGCACATGAGAAGACACATGAATATGGATACAACTCAAACAATGAATCTTATAGTCCCCTTCACAGTTCCCTGCACCATCTTGAAAGGTAGCCATGCCTTTGCATCGAAATGAGACGAACAGTGAGCTTGCAATGATAGAGACCTTTTTTAACACGTTGGACAATTATTCACATGTCTCTATCATTGCCAGCTCACTGTTCATCTTGCTTCAATGCAAAAGCATGGCTACCTTTCAAGATGTCGGAACTGTGAAGGGGACTATTCTCAAGAAAAATGGTCTGCAATGGATAAACATTACTACCAAGCTGGAGAGCAGATCAAGTCTGAAAACTCTGTCAGTTAAAGTGATTGATTGATTCGAAGTGGAAAGGGGTACTTACAAAAGACTGTAAGGTCATGATGCACTTCAGCAGCATGAAGTATTTCTACATCATAGTTAGCTGAGCTTCCAGAATGCTGTTCCTCCTGTTTTGCATTCAACATCAGAAAGAAAAGATGTTTAGCACTTTATCGTTATCAGAGATACATGTAATATAGACCCCTTGAAGCACTTCAGAATGCAGCTCAATTTGGAGGACAAAACAATAGGTTCCAATCTCAGGAGATTGAAATTAATTTGGTTTTTCCTCCAAATTGAGCTACTTTGACGTCATGTGAAATGGGGTCTATAGTAGCTGCCATGTTGGTTGACTTCAACAAACAATTTGGTCTCATGTCATCCAAGATGGCAACCAGAGGGACTACAGGGAGATAGAGGTAGGGGCAGGTTAGGCTGCAGCCCTACAACATTTTTCATCTTGCATGGTACATCTGCTTGGGTGATTTGAAACCTCTCTTGCTATAGTCCTCACATTTTTTGGGGAGTGCTGCAGTCCTTGGACAATATCTTTTGACCATTTCTCTTCTCACAACGAGAGCTGCATATGCTACCTAAAGCCTGGTTTTACAATTGCAACAGAATTGGAGTTGGAGTCAGAAGCAGTTCATGCATGAATGATTGCAAGTGAAAACAGCTTTTCATATCTAGTATAAACAAAAGCCAAGCAAATGGAAATATTCCAATTCTGCTTCTAATGCCGATTTCAACTCTGTTTTCTGGTTCACTTCATCATAAACTGCCTCCGACGCCAACCAAAATCTCAAGTGAAAATCAGGCTAAAGTCCTGGTTGTTGATGGGATGGATGCACTCACCTTCATGGGGATGCCTGTCACTGTGGTAGATTTGAGATTGAAGTGCTTCTGGACCATCAGACTGGATTTGAACACCAACTGAGATGATTTGATTGAGTGAATGTTCACTGACATCATTGGCGACACCTTGAAATAAAAAATATAGCTGTTTTATTTCGACTGCAAAGCCTGAGGGGTGAGGGGTGAGGGGTGAGGGGTGAGGGGTGAGGGGTGAGGGGTGAGGGGTGAGGGGTGAGGGGTGAGGGATGAAAGGAAACAGAGTCTGCCATCTTAGCTAATCATACTGCATGTTTCTTGACTTAAGGAGGCTCGAAATAGTTTTCAATGAATGAGCGCACGCGCTCTTAAATGACGTAGCACTGAATCATTTGAAATGGAATAGGAAAATTTTGTCCCAAAAAACCTCATACTTAAACTAAAATAACTTAAAAACTGGACGGTAAATCTTTTTAAAACTTTGCATGTGGCTTTTATTTAATGGTTCGTAAGTACTAAGAAAAAATAAAAAAATTCTGTAATGGGGAACTTCCTAAAATAAACTTCATTGATTTCTGAGAATTCCTCATTACAGAATTTTTTCTTTTTCGGTCTAAACAAAGATTGGATCATGAACTTCAAACATGCCAATTTTAAACGACTTTCACCATTCAGTTTTTGAGTTATGAATTTTTAAATGAAAAACTTTGCACACATTTGAAGTGTTCTATCATTGTCATAGCAACGTGTTACGTCATATTTTTATTTTCATTCCAACCTTTACTTTATGGTCTTTCATCTTCTGGGTCAACTTACGGTCATATATTAGTCATATAAAGTTTTTCAGGGTCGTTTTTGTTAGTCTATATGCAAGTTCAAAAACCCTTTCTAGCCTCCTTAACCTGTTCAGGAGCAGGTCCAGGGGAGGGGTGAAGGGTGTGTACAACCCCCTGGGTTAGCTTTGTGCCCCTACTGCAGCTTTGAAAACCAATGTTAACTCAAAGTCAAAACAATATTGAAGTTCTTGAAATCGAAACAAACTTCGTACCTTGGGAACCTTTTCAGTAAACTTGCTACTATCAGACGCATGAATGACGTGAATCAAAATCAGCTCCAAGTTTTGAACAGGAGAGCTACAAAGGAATAAAGAAACTGCCATTTAAAGTGATTATCAGTTGCAACATGCTGGGCCAGAATAGCACCAGTGTCCCAACCATTACAACCAGGAAGGTTAGTGGAAAATGATGTACATTACCTGCCAGTTTGATGTCGTAGAGCGTCATTGATGCAAGATACGAGGGTATTGACATGAGCTTCACTAAGAATGAGACAAAAAAAACATTTTTTCACAATTTTTAAACCCTATTTTATTGATGATTACTGGTAATTGATTAAGGAGGCTCAAGACAGTTTTCCTTCAACATGAACATGCGCATGCTTTTAATGACATAACACAATTATTTGAACTTGCAAATGGAAAATTTTATCCCAACAAATCTCATACTTAAATTAGAATAACTCAAAAACTGTATGGTATTCTTTTCAAACTTTGAATGTGGCTTTCATTTAAGGGTTCGTAAGTGCTAAGAAAAAAATAAAAAATTCTGTAATAGGGAACGTCCTAAAATAAACTTTATTGATTTTTGAGAATTCCCCCTTACAGAATTTTTCTTTTTCGTTCAAATCAAAGATTGGATGATGATAAAATAGGTCAATTTTAAGCAATTTTCATGGTGCAGTTTTTGAGTCATGATTTTTTAAATGAAAAACTTTGCACACATTTGAAGTGTTCTATCATTGCCATAGCAAGATGTTATATCATATTTTTATTTTCATCCAAATCTTCACTTTGTGGTCTTTGTTCTTCTAGGTCAACTTAAAATAAAATCTCTTTATTTAAGTGTCTAGACGTTCTTAGCACACTAATTGGGGACACTTTTCACTCACACACACTACCACTACATTCAGTAT
>OZ025213.1:11570707-11600707 GCA_964019055.1 Anthopleura xanthogrammica
GGACACTTTTAACTCACACACACTACCACTACATTCAGTATTTTATACACAACGCTCACTCACATGTTGATTTTTACGGAGGGAGGAAACTGGAGTACCAAGAGAAAACCCTCATAGCACAGGAGAGAACAACGCATCAAACAAACTCAATTCCAATATGGCGACCGTAGGGCTTGAATAAGTGACCCAAGCTTTTGTTAGCAGTGTACACCACCCATGCTACCCATTTACTGTCATGTATTAGCCATATAAAGTTTTTCAGGGTTATTTTTGTTAGTTTATATGCAAACCAGTTCAAAAACCCTTTCTAGCCTCCTTAATTAATGCTAAATAGAAAATAAAATGCCTGGTGAAATTTCAAATACCAAAATTTGGTTGTTTGGTTGTCTTTAGTTGGTAAACTTACTTTTTTAAGGATGTCAAACAGACTATTCTAACTTTTCCATCTTCATCACTACATCTTTCTGTTTGAAACTTGGTCATAGGTGGTGCTTCTCCTGCACACTGCACAGCCATCGTCAAACCATGTAACATGGAACATTCTTCTTCATTGTCTGGTTTGGGTGGACCAAGGTTGGCAAATGTTCTAAGGAGCTGAGAATTATACACCTTAGTGACATAATTTTTATTTAAAAAATTTAACCCCCAAGTACAAGAGAATTGTTATGAGAAGTATGAATAGATGGAAATTGAGGATGATGTAGCAGTACTAAACTTGCCTCCCACCTCTGGGGTCTCAGGTTAGATTTCTGTAATTGATATCACGTTTGAGTAGAGTTTGTTGGGTCTCTCCCTTGATTCGAGGGTTTTTCTCTGTGTTTTCTAGTTTTCCTCGCTCAACAAAACCTAACATGCTAAACGTCTAATTTGATCTGTGATTGGGAGTGGGTGGTGTCAAGGGGGGGGGGGGGGGGGGGGGAGAGAAAGGGATAAAGAAAGTATATGAGAAGATAATATTGTAGACTGTCTTACATGTGGTACATTCTGTTGGTCTGGAGATTTGGCATTGATTTTGTGGGCTTTTTCATCTGATACTATCACCTGAGCCTGAAATACAATAAAAATAAGCAAGAAAGAAAGTGTATATGAAAGAAAGAATAAACGGAAAAATAAAGAAATGAAAAAAAGGAAAGATAGAAGGCTGAAGTGTCCGTCGAAATGTCTATAAAAACATTATATGAGGTGCCTTAAGTGATTTCTGAACACTGCCCCCCCCCCCCCCCCCCCCCCCTAGTCAAAAATAACAACATGCACATTCCCTAATAGACTCTTGGCACATGATATCAAAGCAGCTCAATTTGGAGGATAAAACAAAAGAATTTCAATCTCCTGAGAATTGGAAACCTATCGTTTTGTCCTCCAAATCGAGCTGAATTCCGAAGTGCTTGAAGGGGTCAACTTGAAGGGGTCCACATATATCAGAAGTCTACTCCACTCTACCCCTCCCCCACAGTTTCTTTCCATTTATCAACAGGGCTACAAACTTACCATGTATTCATTAGGAAACAAGTCATACACAATCCTACAGTACTCAATAGTAGCTTCAACACAGCACGTCCAAGCATTCTTGTAGACAGGACCAAGCGCAGACTTGCCTCCTTTTCCTTGTGCTTTGCCTTTCCCTGTCCCATCCAGGTCAATATGCTGCTTAGACAGCGATAAAAAACGAGAACTGCGGTCAATAACGAATACTGTAGTCCTTGGACAACACCCTAGCTTATTCTCGAACATTTTGTTTCGTTGCTTTAAGAGAATTTAATGAAAAAGTTTGGCGCTTTGAAAAATATTGTTGCCCGCCATTTTGAAAGTCAACTTGTGTACACAGGAAGCCCAAGTCATTCATTTGTAATTAATTCTCGAGTTAAGAAGAGTATTTGAAATACTTAAATTGTAATGCTTAAGAATTGTTTAAGATGAGCTTGTTTCTTTGTTTGTCTAGGTATTTAGTTAATTAGATTGAGTTAAGAGGTTAAAAAGGATAATATTATGAAAAGGAAGAATTGGGCTGCCTGTGGATAGCAAAACAGTTTTCCCATCAAGCTTTGACGGCTTGGAATTCTAAAAATAGAATTTGAAAAAGAATTCAAAAATTAGGAGTTTCCTTTCATCTGCTCGTGATCGAATAACTATTTACTCATTTCCTCTCCTCTAGCACTACCCACTAACCTGTATTTAAACGAGATCCAAGGATCTTAAAATCCCAAGATCATCGATCTACTATTGTCAATATTGACTGCCCTTTCTACGAGCTTATACTATTTTAAAAGTGTAAATGCTCTTTACAACCAGCACAACTGCTACGAGTTCTTGATCGCTGGTTCGAAAAGGAAATTGTTTCAATAGGATTTAATTTACAAAGCGATCATGGATGTTTGATAAAATGACGTCTTTATCGAGGGTAAAACGAAAAGAAGGGTATCTTGTTAAAAAGGTGAGTAAGACGTTTTATTTTCATATGTGTAAGCTTAAGTGTAGAAATTATCTTTGTTAGTTCCTATTTTTTATTTGTATGATGCCTCTAGATTTATATGCTTTGCTAGTGAAGAAAATTCCTCAATGTTAAGATACTTATTCTTGGGATTAACCTTAACATTTTAAGTATCAACAATGTTCAATATTCATCAATAACTCAGTCAACAATTAATCATGCATATATAAACTGTTTTTAAGTTTGTTTGTCTTTTATATTATTATCGTTATCATAAGCTTATATGGTAATTAGAATGTTTGGCCTTATTTTTCCTTATTTAGTCTTTCTTCTAAATAAGCTAGGTGTGTTAATACCAGTATAATCCTAGCTTATCATATGTTTCCTTCCTATAAGCTTACTATGTGGAATTCTCAACATTTTTTTCCTGGTCTATAGCTACCAATGTATCTATTTTTATCTTATCTTTTAGTTTCCAAGGAAGAGAAAATAAATACTCTTATTGTTATCCTGATATCAAATAATGTATCAAGAAACAAAAAAAGAATACAATCTTTAAATTATAATAATATTAATAATTTCTTGTATAGTTACATCTTATGACATTTTGTTTTCTGATGATCATTTGCAGAATATTTGAAAATTGTAATTAATCTTTATGAATGTGACATCTGATTTCATTTTCAAGACATGTTAATTTCCTGTAACTATGATATCTACTGTAACTTATTTAGCCATATATATGCGCACACATACATGCATGGAGATACATGCATAAATTAACACATGTGCACACACGCAGAAATGTATATAGCACATACCATATGTCATAGTAAGTGCTGCACTGAATATTACTATAATTTTCAAGGAGCAATAAACCCCTTAAAGCAGTTCAATTTGGAGGACAAAACAAAAGAATTTCAATCTCCTGAGAATTGGAACCTATTGTTTTGTCCTCCAAATTAAGCTACATTACAACATGCTTTGAAGGGTGATTTATATATACCTACAAAAAGTAATTTTTTCTGTCATAGGGTCATGTCCGGCATAACTGGAAAACAAGATGGTTTGTTCTCTATGATGAACGACTTTGCTACTTCAAAAAGAAAGAGGTGTGTTGCTATATATGAGAATAAAGAATATTTATCATTTGCCAAAGATATTATGTTGTTCTTACTATAACTCAATATATAGTAGACATAGTTTTACTTAACCCATGAAATAGTAGATTATATTATAATTTTCATATATTTTTTTCTAATTTTATTATTTACTATCTTTCAATATCATCTTTCATTGTTATTTTTATTACTAAAAATAAAATTTCTTCTTTCAATATAGCTTCTTTCTGTACCTTTAAATATATGCAAGAAGGCAATGTTTATGCTCTGAAAACTGAAAATAATACCTTCTTATCAAAAAGGAAACATGAGGGGCTGAATTTATAATATCATATCATAACCAGGATATATAATTTCTGTTAAAAATGGGTTTCAGACAATATCTGAAATATTTTAATTAACACTTTTTTAATAAAAAAAATGCTATTGTGTGGTTCCAGAAAATATTCATACCCCAAACACGATGGAGGAAATTGGGAATCCCCAGGGAGTGGAGGGTCAGAGAAAAAACAAAATTACAAGTTCATGATTGGAAGAAAATTGGAAATTCCGGAGGGGTGGGGGGTCCTTTTTCAGAATTCCTCCATGGTGGGTATGGATATTTTGTGGAATTACAAATTTTATTTTGATATCTAAAATTATATTTTAATTAAAAGTTTTTAAAATAGTTCAAATCAACCCTTTGATTAATGCTATAAGTTGGAGTTTTCGTTTTCTATTTAAAATTAGTTGTATAATGACATTTTTTTTGTTAGGACGTTGAGCCTGCAGGATATGTGCTGCTACAGGGGTGTTTTATTGTCAGTCCCTGTGCTGAATACACTAAAAAAGAGGTAAATTATATGCCATGCTCTATTACTGTCAGTGAAACTTCTGTTTAATGCACACCCTTGGGATATAGACCCCTTGCAGCACATCACACGTCAGCAAGTCACGCAAGACCTGATAAACCCTCATTGATACCAAGCTATAGAATACTCTCTAGTTGATAACACTTGACTGGCCATGCTTGTCTGTCTTAAGGCTGGTACGATTCATCAAAATCATTCAGCTGATTGATATACCCTGCAGGCAATAGAATGGTAACTGGTCATTTCAGTCTGCCACAGTCAATTCTTCTGCAATCAATTCAGAGCTCTGCATTCAATTTGGCCACAGTCATTTCACCTGTAGTTGATTGACCCACATGCACAGTAAAGTTGTTTCACCCCATTTATTATTATTGATCTAGTGATAACCAGTACAGCGCAATACTGGGTGTTAGCACATGATGGATAGTCGATCCAGATAGTCTTCAGCATTCATTGTAAGCTAGTTTGTTGTTTCTACAGAGTGTGTTTCGTCTGACCTCAAAGGAAGGCATAGAATACCTTATACAAGCTGTCAATGATGAAGAACGAAATAGCTGGGCAAACTCTTTAGCTGAAGCTATCAGGAAACTAGAAGCCAGAGACAGGGTTAGTTGTTAAAATTATTTAAATGTTTAATTCAATTTTCTGGCATTCACAGAGCAAATATGAGAAAACTTACTTTAATTCTTCCATAATCTTAAGAAATTACAAGTTGAAAAAGAGTCTGAGGCATCATCAAGCACATTATTTGAAAAAGAGCCTGTGCCTTATGCTGGGTCTACTTCAGAGCTTCGGTAAGTAGGGATGGCCTTTCCTTTTCTCCATATGTCTGTCTGTCTTCACCAATCCTTCTGTCTGTGTGCCCAAACTCATCCATAAATCTATCTTAACATCTGCACACCTGTTGCCTGAGTACTTGTGTGTGTGTGTCTATGTTTTTGTGTCAATCCCTCTGTCCCAATTTGTGTGTCCCATCCATCTGTGTGTGTCCAAACTCATTCATACATATATCTTTATTAACATCTGTGCGCCTGTTGTGTGTGTGTGTCCATGTTTCTGTGTTCACCCCTCTATCCCAATCTGTGTTGGTGTCTGTCCATCCATCTGTTTTTATCCCATAAAAAGAGCCCAAGTGAAATTTAAAGTGGTATTTAAAAAGTTAGCTGTTTCCTTTCAGGGATATCATTGATGCCATGCAAGACCCCAATGCTGGTGTACCTCTTTACAATCATACTTGTAAACCAGAAAATAAAACCTACAAACTCTGCTTTACAGGTAAATACAGTGATGAGGAACCTCAGGGCTCGTCGCTTCATGACTTTTACAAAAGACCAGTCCCTCTTTAATCCAGGGTTCACTATGGGATACTGTATGTGATGTTGCATTAGAAGTCGCATAAACTAGATTGCACCATGTGACCACCCATGTGATGATGTGTTCACATGTTGAGGTTCGTCAGGCATGATGTTGCAAAAGTAGAGCTTAAACAAAACATCACCAATGAAGGCCAAGAAGGCACAATAAAAAAAAGAAACAGAAAAGTTAAGAATGAAAATTTCGGCTCATTTTCACAGGTGTGCAGTTAATTGACTGGCTCCTTAAGTGGTGCTTCGTGCCAGACAGGGAACAAGGCATGGCATTATGTAACATCCTTCTTGAAGAAGCACATCTACAGCCTATAGGGTTGACAAGCAAGAATTCCTTCAGAAGGAAAGGACGGAATCACAAGGCTGGATACGTTGATGAATCAGATGCTCTATATAGATTTGTAAGTCGGTTTGTCAGAGCATAGTTTCCATGGTAACAGTTTCACTATGGTTACCTATGGTGCCATGGTGTTTGTACCACAGCTATGACATTTGTAATAAAAGTCCTTAGTTTCCATGGTAACAGTATCAACATGGTTGCCTAGTGCTTCATTTCCTTGATAACAGTATTGCTATGGTTACCTATGGTGCCATGGCATTTGTACTGTGGCCATGATAACATGGTAACAGTATCACCATGGTTACCAATATTTGCCAACAAGACCTAGTGCTACTTTAACATTCTTGTTTACCTTTCCTTTAATCTTTGTTTCATTTCCAGTCAGCACTTCGCTTCAGTAGCAACCAAGATGTTCTTGACTTGGATTCTTCAGATGAATCAAGCGACTCTGATGAAGAAATGCGAGTAATTCCGGTAGGTGGATTGCCACTTTGTATTCTGCATGATTTATAATAAAAATTACTTTTTTTGACACTATTACCTTGAAGGGAAAATTACATGAACAAACTGAAAGCCTGTTTCTCAACCATTGAAAGTGTCCCAAAATTCAGTGGAGTTAGTTCTCCATGTTCTAACATCATCAGAACCTCTTTAACAACTTTTTTTTTATCGGAATGGGATTTGTTCCTCATATTACACTGCAGGAACATTAATCAAATGTATGTGCTTTTTTTACCTCAGAGTAACGTCATCAGGGGGACGATTGTTAAACAAGGATTTCTGGAGAAAAAGGTTTGCTAGATATTGGTGCATGCATATTTTGGACCTATAGATAACATCCTTCCACCCATGCATCCACCCACTCGACCATCTATCCATTTATCCCTCCACAAACTGAATGTCATTTACCCATCTATTCACCCACTCTACCAATCCTTTGTTTCTTCCATCCATTTGACCACCTATTCATCCCTCAATCCAGTTATGACTTGTTTGTAAAAGGTGTTGTTTTTTTCACAGGGCCACGTGCGACACAACTGGAAAACCAGAAAATTCATATTATGTACAGATCCACCGATTCTTTACTACTGCAAGCCATCCAGGGTAATGGAGATCAGGGAAAAAACCCTTTTAGTTTTAACATACTGCTTTCCCAATTCAGACCATGTGTCATTCCCTATCTTTTCTTTGTTTAACGATTGCACATAGGAAGATTCATGAATATGGATACTACTGAAACAAAGAATCAAGATTATTCTCAAGAGAATGACACATGGTCTGTTGTGAATGGATTAGCTCAAAATGCTACTCTTTCCTGATTAGCTCCAGGTTTTGCTCTTCATGATTGGTTCACGTTATATAAGATTGCTCCCTGGAGTGTTTGCAAAGTAACATATTTCTACTCGTACTTTTAATGCACAACATTAGCAAGCCCAAAGACCCCAAGAATTTTCAAAAACATCATCTTTACTTAATCAGCCCAGAGGTTGTTTGAGGGTACAGTGTTAGTACAATAGACTCTTTTCGAATATGGCGTCTATGACGTAAAACAAGGAGTCCTAGAATGTCCCGGATGTTATGAGTGATAATGATTGTGTTTTGAAACCTGGGGCATTCTAGTTCCGGATGCTGCTAGTGGAAATCATTGGGTTTTGACATCCGGGACATTCTCAATTTCCTCGTTTGACGTCATAGACACCATATTCGAAAAGGGTCTATTTAAAGGTTTTTTTTAACTTACTTTTGTCTTTTCTTGTACCAACCAGGGAAATCTTCCTGTGGGTCAACTGAAGTTAGACAAATGTGAAGTAAAAGCTATATGTAAAGATGAAGAGCTGTGTTCATCTGGTAAGTCGAAACCAAGTGATCTCATGCAGTAACCTTTTTGTTAACGACATATTTACCCTATTTTTTGATTTTTGAATCTAGATTCCTTCAAGAAATCCCAAAAGTATCCCATAGTACTGCGCACGCGCAAAGGAGTCAAGTATGTTATCAGAGCTGCATCAGAGATGGATCGGCTAGACTGGATAGAGAGCCTTCAGAGTGTTTGTGAAGACCCGCATGATGGATAAGATCTATATATCAATCGCAGTCATAATGATAGCTTGGGCTACCTGTGTTGTTAGGGTTCTCCACCACGAGCTAAATTAATGCTGGGTTTACTCGGTACCAGACGAATTTCTAACCGCACAAAAATTTGACCATTAAATATCAGGTGTTTTTGTTTCTTGGTAAGGTAATTAGAAGTTGTGATTTTTCAAGCGAATTTTTCTCGGAAAGAAAATTACGAGCTTTTGGAAAATATCATTTACACAGGACCAGATCCGTTTGAATAAGCCACTTCACGGTTTCGTCCGCCATCTTGAAATTGGGGCAAACGCGGCAAAATATATAGAAATCTGGATCACTTTGACTTTCCGTAACTCCGCTCATTTTAAATGGATTTTCAAAATTTAAACTTCAATTATCAGCAGCCATGCATACCAGTTGTTGGACGGAAAATAAAACCAATGTAGGTGTTTTAACTAGTTTTGCGACTCATCTTATTTTTACAAATTTTTCATACTCACGTGCCCATCGTTTTATTATGAAAACAAACATCTTATTTTCTTAATTTAAAGCCTTCCATTTTCCATCATATTTAGAGGTATAAGTAACAAAGAAAATACCTTTTCAAAAAAGTTTAAATCTTAAAAATCCATCAAAATTGAGCGGAGTTACGCGAAGTCAAAGTGATCCAGATTTCTATATATTTTGCCGCGTTTGCCCCAATTTCAAGATGGCGGACGAAACCGTGAAGTGGCTTATTAACGTCCAACTTCAATAACGGATAAAAAATTCGTCTGTTACCGTACAAACCTAGCCTAACTTTTATTTACTCTATTTCCAGAGACGATGTTCATTTTTATTTCAGTCCAAAAAGGAAAACCTATAAAAAGAAAACGTTTTCCACCTGGCCCTTTTATCGTTTTCTTTCTTTTCTGGGACGAAAAAGAACTCAATCTCTGGCAAAAGAATGAGGATAAATTATAGAAATTACAAAGCTTTGTCTTCAGATTGTCACGGCTGATCTACGCCTGATAATAGGCATGGGGTCTCCACCATATTAGCGACCTTCAGATCCGACTACAAGTACGAGAACGAGTGCGAGTACGAGTTTTAAACTCTCAAAGATTTGCACTATAATTTCGTAGCCGTTGTGGAGTACGTAGATTGAAACTTTAGATTATTAAAAATAGGAAATCGAATACGATTCAGTGTTAAGCACGAGCACAGGGCCAATTTCAAAACTCGTACTCGTACTCGTTCTCGTACTCGTAGTCGAATCTGAAGGTCGCTATTATGATGTCTCCACTACATTAAAAAAATAATTTTTTGACCTTTTATTTTTGAATTGCTACCAAAACGCATGACCATTGCGTTGGATGTTTTAAAAAAGAAATCAAGATATTTTTTTTAATTAAATTTACCCAACATGGCGGCTATGACGTCACATTATTATTATTCTTTTGAAAATATTATCATCTCAAAATATATAAGTATTTTTATATTTATCATTTTAAACTTATGGTTATATATATATATATATATATATATTTTTTTTTCTTTTTCTTGCCGTGGTATTTCTTTGCATTGTGTATTTGCTCAAGAACCCACAAGGCTTCTTTACGTAAATGAAGATTGATTAATATATATTAAATAAAATAAAATCGCAAAAAGCAAAATAAACCACGAACAAAAAGTGTAAAAGATTGCTAAATAAATAAATAGATGAATGAGAAGTTTTAATTGAAAAAAATTAATTGATATATGAATAAATATATTATGAACTTTGTCATTCATTTTTGAATGTATTTTTGTTTCACAATTTTCGTAATCCTATTTTCAAGAAAAGGTATGATTTTCTCTTTGATTTTATCTTGATGGACAGTTGAATGGCTTTTAGATTCGAGCAATGTGATTGGATGAGTCGTTTTCCAGCTTTCTGATTGGTTCGTAGCGAAAGCCATTTCACAGTCGTACCGAAAAAGGGCATAATTTTTATCTAAATTCTTTTAAAAGCATTCTTATTTTATTTAGTTCAGTGTTTATCTTCGTTTCTTTCCTTTTTCACTACTTTAAACAAATGCACAGGTTTTGGATAGTCAAAGAGTAAATAATCTAATTCATAAAGAGACAATAACCTATCCAACTGTCTTTCGGTGATTTGAGAAAAGTATAATTCCATAAGAGACGTCGTATCTTGAACATGTACACTAGTGTACGTAGGGAACGAAATACTGATATTTCTTACAATACTTTCAATTATAACCTGTGCATCTTGGACTAAATTTTCATACTTGCCAATAAGTGTATAATTTATCAAGCAAGGATTGCATAATTTATGCATTCTTTCCCAGTGCATCTCAAAAGCTTCTTTAGCTGGAGCCTTTATCAAAAATTCTACAAACTCCGCAAATGATATCTTGTTCTGCTCTTTCCTATCGGCGATCCTTCCTGAATATTTCGTGATTTTCTCTCCAAATAACCTGTAAAATTTCCCTGTGTAGTCGTAGTAAATTTTATTCAGATAAGCAGACAGAAGCCGCGACATTGGTTCGCGTACGACCGCGTAACTGTCATAGTGTTTGATCTTTATTCGTATCTCCTCGAATGTGGAATTTCCGAGGGTTTTCAGTAAAGATTCTTTGTGTGCCACTGTTGGTTCAATGTCGTTTACGTCCTGAAATTCGCCTTTAAGAACGAGAAAGATTTTCTTCCAGTTGCCGCTTGCTACTTTGGGCAAATAACAGAACAAAGTTTTGTGTTTGTCGTCGACAATGACGGTTTTGAAGCGCTGGGATGCCTTGAGCGATTTGAAGTCGTTGTCTTTGTCTAAACCATACTTTTGACAGATTTGTTTGGTGATTTTTCTTCGGCTGAGGTATTGGGTTCTGTTAATCTGTTTTCAGTTAAAAACAACAATGGTAAGATGGAGAACACGGATCTTTGAGAATGGAGGGGGAAATGGCGACCATTTTGGATGACATTCGCCACATTTCTATCCAACATGCTATCATGTCTTGGTTACAGTCAACTGTCTATGGTGAACATCCAACATGGCTGCCATGTTATTTTTTCAGTTCCTTTAGGAAGACAACTACCTATGGCGAATCAACCAACATGGCTGCCATGTCTTTGTTCGAAGACTGTAAACTATCTACAGTATCTACGAACATTATCCAACATGGCTGCCATGTCCTATAATATATAAGGGTTACTATACGTCAACAAACTATGCAATTAGTTACGGAGCCCGTTAATACGGAGCCCCTTACGGTAAAATCTGTATTTTTTAAACATTTTGTCATGTTTTTAGAAATTTAAACACTTTTTTTGAAAAAAATTTAAACACACTTTTGAAAAAAATTTAAACACTTTTTTGAAACAAATTTAAACACTCTTTTGAAAAAAAATTTAAACACTTCTTTTTGGGGTCGTCTATGCACAGGCAACCCAAGCTCACTACATTTATAAGAGAATGTATGAGGATTTAGAATATGCTGTATTTTATTTTTTGAAAAACGTAAATAAGAAATTGTCGACTTACCAGTTGTGTTATTCTGTTTATTCAAGTTTTGAGCGGTATTTGCTGAAAAAACCCATCACTTAGATATAATGAAAAGTGTTTAAGTGTTTAAATTTTTTTTCAAAAAAAGTGTTAAATTTTTTTTCAAAAAACATGAAAAAATGTTTAAAAAATACAGATTTTACCCCAAAAGTGTTTGAAAAAGGATGGCCCTTAACGAGCTCCGTAGCAATTAGATCATGCAATTACATTGTATAATTGCACTATTTTGAATCATTAATTGCATCATTTTGTCAAACAATCACTTTTGAAGCTACATATAACTGTTGAGTATTTTAATATATTAAGTTTCAAAATGGAAATGATTAATAGGTAATAGAACTGAGTGTCTTACAATTTTGGGCTGAAATCACACTCGTGATTAACAAATTGCACTCCCGCTATGCGGTCGTGCAATTTGGTAATCACTCTTGCGATTTCAGCCCAAATTGCACTCCACTCAGTTCTATTACCATTATCAATACAATACCATACAATACAATAACCAAAATCTCGACAACAAAATCATTGGGGCGGGGGGAGGGAGCACTACAATTATTATTTTTTACAAAATACAAAATACAAATGCCTTTAAAAATATTTATGATTTATAGTTTATGATTTATCCAAACCACAATTTTTTGGGGGGAGGTATGTCCCTCCCAAAAAAATAAGTGGGGGCCAGTGCCCCCCGGCTTCCACCGCCCCTGATTCAGTCGTTTCTACTTACTTTGCTATTTTGAGTAAACGTTGTTTCATATTTTGACTTCATAACTGAGGGAATAAAATAAAAATATCATAAGTTAAGGTTCATTGAAAGCGGTGTGAAAATCAATATCTGATATGAAGTACTCACCCAAAAAGCTTCTTGTGTAAAAAAGCCATACTCCGTTTATTAGAAATAAAAATATCAAAAACAAAACCACTAGTTTTAAGTTTATTCTTTTGGGATTCCGCATTACTTTAAGCATGTTAAAGCAGTTTTTGTTTTACACAAATAGTCCTTTAAATGTCTTTTCTTTCTTGTCGAAAATGGAAGTCACACAAATCAAAAACAAATGTAAACACGACTGAGAGATCGAGGAAGTGGATACTACTTCGTCGTACCGGCGTTAAAAGAGACTTAATACGCTTAAAAAGCACCCAGAGAAGTAAATTAAATCCTTCTTCAACTGAACTAATGAATCAAGTAACGAAACTATATAATTGTAAAATTAGTAAAATGATATAATTTTCTATACTATAAAAACGGGTTTGTTCTCGTTTCTTTTGCTCGGTGGCGGCAGGGACTTTCTGGAAAACATAGATAACCAGATGTTCACTAAGTCGTTTTTCACACTCTACTCAAATATGTCGACAATAAAAACTAATATCGAAAAGAAAAAGCCATTAAATCATTTAAATTTGATCAAGGTTTTATCTGGTGTATGTGAGAATAGATCAAAAGCAAGTGAAGTGAGAAAACATGTCGGGTTGAGGAGATAGCTTGTCAAATGAACTCGGAAGGAAGGCAAAGTTGTTTATAAAGTTTTAGCGCTAAAAAGATTAAAAATGAGCTTGATACTACGCTTTTTTTCCGGCGGTTCTATTCCTTAAAAAAAACAACAAGGAAATAAAGAATTTGTATTCCGCTTTATTTAGAAATATAAATTTTATATAAAATTTCGGAAATTTCATGTATAAGAAACGAGGAATGTTCACGTTGTTATAGCAACTCAAAATGAGGAGAAAACTTTTTTAGTTAACATTAACACTTTACTTCGAAAATAACAAAATTAAAAGAAAGGCAATTGGCGAAATGTTAACGATTTAGTTTAAAAATAAAGTTTTTTCTGCCTTTGTTGTTATCTCATCTGTGATCTTGGACATCAACTCTTCGACGCTTGGTATTATCTAGAAAAATAAAATCACATTTCAATTATTTGTATATTTGACAAATTTGAAGTCTTCTTTCTTTCTTTCTTTCTTTCTTTCTTTCTTTCTTTCTTTCTTTCTTTCTTTCTTTCTTTCTTTCTTTCTTTCTTTCTTTCTTTCTTTCTTTCTTTCTTTCTTTCTTTCTTTCTTTCTTTCTTTCTTTCTTTCTTTCTTTCTTTCTTTCTTTCTTTCTTTCTTTCTTTCTTTCTTTCTTTCTTTCTTTTCTTTTTTCCTTCCTTACTCCTTTCGTTCGTTGTTTTGTACTAGTTCGTTCGCTTTATTTTTTTTCTTTCTTCTTTCTTTCTTCTTCTTCTCTCTCTCTCTCTCTCTCTCTCTCTCTCTCTCTCTCTTTCTCTCTCTCTCAATACATATATATATATATATATATACTTTATTCAGTATTCCCCATAGCGCTTTTCAATACTTATTCACAAAAATATAATAAGAACTATTTAAAACTAACTAATTTAAGACAGAGAATTAAAATCTAAAATCCATTATATATCACTTATCTAAATTTAAAAGCTTGAAATTTTTAGAGATATAAATTAAGTAAAATAGCTTTCTAGCATGTCATTTCTCAGTTTTTTCTTGAAGGCTCTTAAAGTTAACTGCTTTAATTCATCATCTATGTTGTTCCATATGCCTACTGCTCTATATAACGGGAAACTGCGCTGACCAGATTTCGGAATGTGCAGTAATTCCTTATTTCGGGTGTCGCGATTGAGGATTGCATTACGCTTACGAAATAACTCACACAGGTATGGTGGTGCAAGCCCGTTAATACACTTAAAATACATTATTGCGTCTCTATATAACAGATGTTTAATCCCCTTAATAATTTCTTAGTATTTCTCTCTCTCTGTCTCTCGAATTCCTTTTTTTCGTTATTGAGAAAGACAAGAGACTGACCTGGCGGTTGTAGTATAGCATTTGATATAGCTTTCTTGGCCAAGGACTGATTTTTAGCGTTCGTATTGTAGGGTTTTGCGCAAGGGAATTGTCCCTTAATCGTACTATTCCTGTACGGCGATGAGACTTGATACGGTGCGCGAAACTCGCTGTTCACAAAAAGAAAAGAAACAAAATATCTAAAGATTGAGACGTGTTCTTTTACAGCACACAAGATAATAAAACATTTTAAGAAAAATATCGAATACAGAATTGTTGGAAAAAGTGAATAAAAGTGAAAAAAAATCACGTCAAATATTACATGTAGTACCTTGTGCCAACATTTTTCTGTTCATTCGAAGAAGGCTTCTGGTCAACTAGTTCTCCTCTTAAACATTCTTCATCACACGATAGTAGCGCTTCGTCGAAACCAAAAGACTGATTCCATATCATAGAATCATCTGCAATAATAATAATACATATTTTTTTTTATTAGAATGATTTTTACCTAAAAAGAATACTTATAACTTATTAAGATTTTGCGAAGCGACGAAGGCCAATACGGAATATAATCGCAATAAGTTTTGTATCGCGATTTTCCTATCGCCCGGCAATTCTGAGCCGCCAATACGGGTTTATATTGGCGGCTCTCTCCCGATCAAACTTATAGGAGAATCCCGACACTGAAACAAATCGGCTGTTTCACTGAGTTCAAATCAATGCTCTTCGCTTGTCTTAAAAGGTTCAAGTTGCAAAAAAAGACTGAGAAAACGTTTCACTATCGGCAATTATGTTGGTGGCTTACCTAAAGGTGCGGACCCACGCTGCGTTTTTTCATGCGACGGTGCATGCTATATCGCAAAAACTATAGAAACTCGTCGTGCGCGACGTCGTATACAACGTCGCATGGGTAGCAGGGCTCGAAATAGGAAACAATTATAGCCTGCCAGTCCAGTAAATTTTGCCTGCCTTTTTATTATTTTTATTTTTGACTTGGCAGTTCACCGTTATTTTTGCCTGCCAAACCTTAAGTTTTGCCTGGCTTTTGGCCATTGGCAGACCGCTATTTCGAGCTCTGGGTAGTCGCACGGTGCGATGCAATGTTACATGAAAAATCGTATCGTGTGTCAACACATCTTAACTGATTGCGACTCTATTCCTAGGTTTCTAAATTACGCTGCATTTTATAATTTTGGATTACTTTTCTACACTTTTCTATATTCTGTTTCAAATAAAATTGAAAATGGATTTAATATTTCAAAAACCCTGTGCCATAGGTACTACAGAAATAATAATAGGAGCTGTGTGGACTTTAGCCTTCCCGCTTTTTACTTATTGAAAATATTAGAAATGTATTGACTTTTTAAAACAAGAGAACAAGAGAATCAATAGCTTGTATTTTTTTAGTATTACCTTCTGGTAGTATACTTGAAAAGCCATTTTCTTCTATATTATGCTGTTTATTCGAAACTGCTGCAAAATATTTGTCAACCAGTCAGCTTAAACATTAACCAGACATGCATTCTGGAATTGTAGTATTTTAGCTACACATGGATGAGCTATGGACGCTATCAGGTTACCATGGCAACAGATGTCACAAGGTTGCCATGGTATCATTACAGATGTCACTGTTACCATGGTTTCATTATAGAAATCTGTATAGACACCCAACAGGCTAGACTAATGATGATGAAAACTTCACACTTCAAGTGACTGCTGGAGACAGAAGGGCCCTAAAGCCAGAAACACGCCCATGGGGAAAAATGATGATGATGATGATAAATGTCACTATGTTACCATGGTATCATTGTCACAAGGTTACCATGGTATCATAGTTACCCATGTTACAAAAATATCATTATAGATATCAGTCTGGCTATATTTTATCATACACCATGGCAACAAGGTTACCATAGTAACAACAGTTACTAAAGCATACATGATTTGTTAATCACTGCAGACAATACCTGTACTCGCAGTTGTCTTGTGGTTTGATGCAGTATTACTCTTGATATCTTGATGACGAGAGTCCATATCATGGTTCTTGTGGGCAGTGGTCACATGACCCTTGTCGACAGATCCAATACTATTTTTAGGCTGGTAACTATTATAAGTTGTGTGATTATTCTTGTCTGCGTGACCGTGATTCCTATCAGATGTTTGACACTTGTTAGGTGTTGTGTGACCTTTTCCTGGAATGTTATGCCCAGTTGTTTTGTGATTATTGTTACTGGGAAAACTAGATGGTGCGTGATGTTTGTTAGTTGGATGGCTATTATTGGGTGTGTGACTAGGTGTTGTGTGACTAGATGTTGTGTGACTTTTATTTACAGAAAAACCATTGTATGTGTGACTGGGTGTTGTGTGACCTTTGTCACTGGTGTGACCTGGTGTTGTGTGACTATTATGTTGATTATTCATTGCGTGACTTTTATTGTGTGTGTGAACAGATTTTGACTGATTGAATTCTGAAGAACTGTTTTCTCTCTTAGACTGGTATGATGATGCCACAGACTTAGTTGAACTCCCTGGATCTTCAGATATTACAGGACTCAATCTATCATTCTGTAGTTGTCTAGGTAACGATACTGATGGTTCTCCATGAAGATTTCTTCCTTCATTTTCGTGGCACATCTCTTGTTTAACATCAGATTCTGCTGCTCTTTTTCTTGCCGGTTTTACATATGAAACTCCTTCCTTCTTGAAACTTGTGGTATTGAAATCTTCCGTGGGCTTCATGTTACAAAACATGTAAAAAGTCAGTTGGAAAGCTACAAAAAATTCCTTCTTGACAGGTTAAACGACAGCAGGCTACTTTAAATAGAGCAGATTTTATATGACTGTGAAAAGCTTGATGCTGTATAAAATGTTTTATAAAAATTTGATCGGCTGATTTTTTCTCACAAAATGTGATTGCCTTGGCAGTTATGTGACTGTGTCGGACAATGATTGGATGTACCATAAATTCTCACACAATGTAATTGTTCTGGTGGCAGTGCCTTGCCTATTCTCCTTTGCAGCTGTTCTTAGTGTCAGTCTCAAAATCCCTCCCCACTAACAGCTGCTTACTGCTCTACATTGTTAGAGTACCGGTATGTTTGATTTGATTGAATTTGATTGAATGAGGGCTATGATCAATCACTTTGTTGCAACTTTTGTCTCAATGAGTGCTTGCATAGCAATGAAAAGAACAGTGTAGCAGACAGACTGTACTCACTGGTTTGGGTTGCTTGGTAATGTACTTTAGATATGCTTTATCTCCTATACAGTTGCCCATCGCTTCACCAAAACACCTGAGAATAAAATATTTAATAAAATTGAAAAGAAAATTAGGAAAAGATTTGGTGGCCCACTATGCCCCCCCCCCCCCCCCCCCCCCCCGATTACCAATTCTATGAGATCGCCAGGTATTTAACTTTGTACCGCCATCTATTTTAGGAATCCGTCTCAATAAATAAGAAGCAAAATTAGTGGACACAGAGGCCTACATTTGAATCCCATCTGTCTACTTCAAATATTATTGAAACCCCTGACAGTGGTAAGAGACATTTGCTGTAGAACACATGCCACCCATAACATACTTTAGTGCTCGTTTGAGTCCATCAGTAACAGCTTCCTTCCTGGCTTTCTCTAGTGCAAGAGCTTTGGACTTCATCCCTTCTGATACGCCATAACCAATGTCCTCATGAAACACACCATCCTACGCAGATTCAACATAAATAATTCTTAAGTCTAGTTACAGTAGTTGAGTAGGAAGAGTATGACCTTAGTTTTGTAAATACAACTTTTTTGTATATCACTGTACTGCTGTGTTCCTTGATTACTCAGGGTTAGCCTCCTTTCAGTGGCAAAATATTCAAATGCACAACATCAACAATACAAACACTTTGAAATTCCATGTACAGGAACATGTAAATCTTCTACACAAAACCAACACTAACTATGAGCAACAGAGAACTCAAAACGCAAGTATTAATATTTTTGCAAATAACTAGGCTATGGTTTATATATCAATCATTTGAAACCACTTGACTCCTCCCCTCCACCTTTTAGCATTTACTGCCGACAAAGTGTCCCGTGGTATCATTTAAATACATTTCATTCATACCTTTAGCTGAACTTTGACAAAAGCACTGATCCCAACATAATATTTTTGACCAACTTGGTCAACAAAATCTGAAAAAATACATTGAAATTCAAATTTATTAGACCTCACATCTGTCTAGCTTGGACGTAACCGAGTTTGGGTTTCCTGTGGTATTATTTTTTTACCTATGTTTTGATGTGTCACTGAGTGAGACCAGCCATTAAACCCAAAAGTCTCATTAGCCAGCTTAATAACTCTCCAGCCTTCGACGTAAGCGAGCTGTAAAGGAAGAAACAAAACAGCTGAGTCCTATGTTGCACTATATTTGAACACTGGAATCGTTCTATTATTTATATACAGACGTATGGCTTGTAAACATCTTGTATAAATGCCATCAAAAACCAGAATTCGTTTTACCTTCTGGCCACCAGCTCCTGCTCTCTGACTGATATATTCAGGACCAAGCTTTTGCTTTAGAGCACCGTTGATCGTTTCTTCCTCTTCACTGGAGAACTTACACTAAAAATAAGAATTAAAAACAACCTTTGAACCAAACAAAAATTGCAACTTTACCAACGCATAAAAGGAGAACAAACATACATTTCCGAACGACGATGGGCGATTCTCAAAAGCCATCCTCGAACAAGCTAAAATTCTTTAAAATTTAGAGATCAGAAGTTTAAAAGGTTTTAAAATTTCACTATTTTTTGCAAGGTTTCGATATTTTCAATTTTCAAATTTTTGCCCTTCCTTTTGATCAGCCAATCAGAATCTACCTCAGTCCGCAATGCTTCATGGGAATATTGGCCTCATAGCCAATCAGATAACGCGCTCATATCCGGGAAAGTGTGGTTCAAAATGGCGTCGCATTCGAAGTGAAAAAGTTTTTAGTAAAGATTTTATTTGTTTTTCTCTGAATTTTTCGATCAAAAACACATATTTTTTTAACCTTTCCTATGTTCCTGACACCTATTAAGATTTGGGATTTAACACTGCTGGAGTTGTAGTCTGTAAAATGTAGTTACGGTGTTTATAATCATCGCTTTTATCAGTTTATTTTGGTGATATTTCTTACTACAAACTGAGCTCAAGAGATTGGAAAAAATCGTCCAAGATTTTTATCATGGCTACAGCAGCAGGTTAGTAATTGTATAAAAATTTATTGATGTGTCATAAGCATACACATATCATTGTTTCTATATTCTCTTTATACAGGGCTCAACTCGGCTCGCAACAAACTTGAAGGTCTCTTGAACGAACTGGTGGAGAGGAAGGATGAAAGGTACACTGTAAAGATCAGCAGCCAGTCTCGATCTCTTGAATTTTTGTGTGAACTAAAACTGAGAGGGTTTTTTTTTGGTTTATTATCTATTGTTTCAGCATTGAACAAGGGGATCCTATGTCAATGATTGACAGCGGGTATGTATATAATGT
This sequence comes from Anthopleura xanthogrammica, assembly GCA_964019055.1. NCBI lineage: Eukaryota > Metazoa > Cnidaria > Anthozoa > Actiniaria > Actiniidae > Anthopleura > Anthopleura xanthogrammica. The sequence continues at coordinate 11,590,752 of OZ025213.1, forward strand.
TGTTGTGTTTTTGTTGTTTTTTTAAATTTTTTTTTTGGGGGGGGGGGTCACTTATGCATCTTTATGATTATTATCAACAAATATGAATGCTTCAATTACCCTCTCCTCCTCTGTAGCAAGCTCATGATATTAGGCACTTTCTGACTTAACCCTCTTAATTCCTAAGGGAACATAGAGGCCCTTAATCATCACCCTCTACCTCACTCTGTGCTCTGCTGTTTTGTTTGCCTCATCCCATGTGATGTTTGCATTCTTCAGTTCTGCCATGCATGCATGAGAACCAAAGAAAATACCTAGCTTAATCCCCCCTCTATCCTTGGACCTTCCCCCATTTCCTCTCCCCACTGACAAGTTGATATTGCCCCCCCCCCCCCCCCCATAGAGAGTACTTTGGTCAGCCCCCTCTATCCTTGGATGTTCGCCCCCTCTCCCTCTCCCACACTTATTAGTTTTGATAATGTTAACCTAGGTTAAGACAGGTACTTATAATGCCATCTTTCTTGTAGTGTGTCATCAGCTATGCCTCCACCATCAACACCAACTAAAAGGTCAGAAGATCAATATATAGATACTCTCTTTTCTCTTTTGTTAAATACCACCACCAACACAGCCAGAGTATGGGTAGAAATCGCTGAAGCGCTTAATTATTCGCTCTGAAGTAGTTGTTTTTGCTTACTAATGAGATAACACAAGCAGCAACCCTTTCAGCATTTGTCTTCGGGTTTTGCAAAAGGAAGACAAAAGTCTATATCACTAATATTCAGTCAAAGATGTTCCCAATTTTGAAACTGTTAACTCATTAAAATACTATTTCGCCAGCGAATTTTCGTACTGTAAGCCCGGCGCATATTTAATCAGTGAAGAATTCAACTGCTTCAGTGATTTTTACCTATACTCCCATCCGGGCTAGTCGCGTAGTCACGGAGCTGTTCGATGACAACGTTTTTTCAATTAGCTGTATATTTAACATGAAGTGTGTGATGCATTGAAGGGGACTATGATTGTATATTCATTTTGTCAGCTTTAGTAAACCACTATCAGGATTACTGACATTCATTTTTGTTTTATGTCTCAAATATGCTGTATTTTTGCAGAAGTTCTACAGGTGAGAAATCTGTACTTTTTTCTCAAAATTGTTTTGTTACTCTACATATAGTATAGGGCTTGAAATAACAGTCCGTCAATGGACAATATCCAGCCAGAATTGGGACTTGTCCAGTCAAATCTTTGCCTTGCTGGCCATTTTGACCAGTAACATTGAGCCAGAAACAGATTAACCAAGCTAAAACTAATTTGGCCAGTCTTCATGACTGGTGACTGGCCGACCATTATTTCAAGCCCTGTAGTATTCAAGATGAAACTGTGATACAAAGGTAATAAAAATATATAATCTTCTGAGTATAATAATTTGATTGCATTTCAATCATAGCTAAGGGGCCAAGAAAACGAAGAAAGAAAGACTTAGGATTTGATGGTGGTAAGGCAGTTTTTACTTTACTTTTAAAATCATTCCTTTTTTTCATTCACTCACACTTTTTCTGAAATTCCTTTTTTCAGATGGCTCTGAAGGATCCAAATCACATTGTGAGTAACAGAAAATAATATATATTGAACTTGTGCAAACAATAAAATTATGAGAAGCACCACTAATCAGAGGCAAATGATAATAATTAAATATCGATCTGCTAACACCATAGTGAGTGAGTTAGCGAGTGAATGATACATTTGCATCTGCAAACCCCTCACAATAACTCCTTTCAATGCTTCACATATCCACAAGTTAAAAATTATTTACTGGTTTTATTATTATCTAATTAATACTTTTTCATGGCTTTACTGTTTGCACTCTATTTGCTCGTTCACTCTTTTTGTGATCAAATAATTTACACTTAACATGGCCAAACACTTATCTTGTGTATCTTGTTTTTCCCACATATTTTCCTTTGTTGCAACTTTAGCAAGGTAAGTAACGTGGTGCCATAGGGCAGATTTTGTATGATGTAAAAATCTCACAACATAAATCAAAAATTTAGAAAACATCACAGCCGCAGCAAGGCAAGCACTCTTCATCCAATCAAATGCATGAAACACAGTGCAGACACAGTCAAGGCACTAATCCTACTTCAGCAAAATTACCTACAATATTGGGCGCAATATTGCACTGTGTGTCTGTGCCTTAATGAAGTCCATAAACGGATATTAGAACTACTTCTTTACCTTTCCATTTATGTTGGTGTTTTTCACAGTTACATCATGAAGCTGTTTGATAGAAATGTGGACTTTGCACCCTATGGTGAAGACACCCCATTGTACACCCTTGCTAGAGAATGGATGGACAACAAACCACATCGAATGAGACTGGCATCTGATGTCCAGGACCTGCAGGAGAGTGATCAACTATCCAGCAGTCAAGGCAGTTCATCTAGTATTCTGTCCAATGTAAGCATGGTTATTCTGTGTTAGCAATCCATGTTATTGGTAAGAGAAATTATGTGAGGTTTGAGAATCAAAAGAATACAGGTTGGCTCAGTTGGTCGGGTACTGGTCTGTTGTGTAGGAGGCTATGGGTTGAAATCCCCATGGCCAGATCCATTTAGAACCATTTTCATGATAATGTAAAGACATCAGGGTTTCTATCAATCAAAAAAATTATAAACTCAGCCCATGTGCAATTTGATAACAGGAGCCAAAAACTCAGAGATCTTGAATACTCCAATTTCGCATTCGATACAAACCGCTGTTTTTGAAGACCACAGACTCATTTGCACAGGCTTAGCCTCGTTTATAAGTCATCTATTCAAATACACCATTAAAAGTCCATGGGATTAGTATTATTCAACATTCTTTACATTACAGTTGGCTTTTGCTAATGATCTGCAAAAGTCAACTGTAATGTAAAGAATGTGTAAGTTGAACAATACCAATGTTTTGAAATCCTTTTAATGATGTCGTTGAATAGCTGACTTATAAACAAGGCTAAGCCTGTGCAAATGAGTCTGTGGTCTTCAAAAACAGCTGTTTGCATTGAATGCGAAACTTGTCTATTAAAATGGTATACCATGGTTTGACTAGTTACAAAAATATGGAATGATTAGTTTTACTGTTTTCTTTTAAAACAGGATCCAAGTACTGACTCCAAGGCTGTTTACAGGTATATCATATATAATTTTCTACCAGCATTTTTAGACAGTTAACAGTCCCTCTTTTCCCTCCTAACTCAGTCAAATCAGGTTTTTTTCCTAACTTGGACACACGGGGAAGAGTTTGCTGCTTCAAGTTAGGGGGGAAAACAACTCTACTGAGTGAGGAGGAAAAAGAGGGTCTAAGCATTTTTGAATAGAAGAAATGTGGAAACTGAAACTTACATTATTAAATTTATCAAAATGTATGCATTCCTTTAACTTTGGTCAGTTAAGAGTGCATGCATTTGGGAGTCACAATACTTAGACTTTGTTCCAATGATGTGAGCCATTTACCTTCTTCCTAAGCTACTGGGACTAATTATGATTTTTTTTTTTGCCCTTCAGCTTACCTCTCCCAAAGTTTAAAAGAGAGAAAAAGGATCACTCACCCATTCCTAAGCCTTTCCCAAATCCTCCATTGTCTCTCAACATTCAATATGTAAGTTAAATGTACAGAGTTGCAATTTGAGGTTTTGTGCAATCACATGACCGCAGCCATGTTAGATAAAGTTAAGTAAAGTTCCTATACACGCATCAAGAGTTCCGTGCTACTGCTCTAAGCGCATGCTCAGGGGATTAAAAAGTGGGATAATGTTTCGTAAAGTATGCAATTTTTCGGTATATTTGATTCACAATTCGCTTAACGGTACGTGATGTTGAAAATTTAGTGAAAATTGTGCTTGACAAGAAAGATACAACTAAAATATAGCATATTTTACAAAATATTATCCCACTTTTTAATCCCCTGAGCATGCGCTTAAAGCAGTAGCGCGGAACTCTCGAATGTGTGTATATTTAACGTCAGTAGTTCCTTCAGTTGAAATTCAACTGCTATCAATGGAAGCTGACAGTGCGCAACTTTACCTAGATGGTACTAAAAACAATACAGTTTTTCATATATGCAAGAATTTGATTCTCCAGAAAAAAGGGATTCTATTTTTCAGTCATCTAACATAGACCTTTTCTGAGATAGGGAACAAGGTGCTTCGGAACAAATATCTTTTGTTTGCCATGTCTTATATGGTGTTGTTGTTGTACCCTGCACCCTGCTTTTCGAATTCAGAAAAGGCCTATGGTCACTGGCACTTGATCATTCTGTACCACTATCATAAACACTTCGCTATAGCCTCAGCAAATTATCCCTCCCCTCCCCTCCCTTTGCCTCCCCAAATACATGCAACGTTTTTGTTTGCAGTGGCAAGGGAGATCCAAGACACTCTAAGAAAGCTTTTTCTATGCACCTTTAAATGATCAATTGAGTTACAGTGCTAATCAAAAAACCATGGGTACCTAGAATATTCAGGAATATTCTTTCGTTTTTTGGCCAATCAGAAATGATTCTCTAACCAGAAGATTTGTTAACAAACATTCTCGAAATAGTTATAGTAGTAATAATAATAATAATAATAATAATAATAATAATAATAATAATAATAATAATAACGATAATAATTTATAATTATAGGTGCCTAAAGCTTCTCGATTAGCACTGTAAATTCTTTCAAAATATAACAATCTTATATTTTTTAGAATGTTGATTCTGGTCCAAATATCAATGACTTGAAAAGAAATCATATCCAAAGATGGAAAAAGGTTAAAACCAAGTAAGGACTGATGCTTGTTACAGGGTTCGTGCTACTCTTTGAAATCCTTAAAAGGCCCTGAAATTCAAAATCCATTTTTAAGTGCACTTGAAAAGCCCTTGAAAATAGAAAAGCTGTTGAATACTCCTGGAAAAGCCCTTGAAAAGCCCTCTATACCTAGTTCATTACGATCATCTGTAACCTAATTTTTGTTCACAATTCACTTGTTATTTCGATTGTAACTTTGTTCCAAGAATGACAAGGTTGGTATGCTACTTTCCATCATTTTACAACAATGTTATCAAGTTTAAATAACCTTTAATAATGACTTTTTATTGATTGTTAAGAAAAAAATCCCAACCAAAATTCATTCTTGGAAATCGTGATTTTGGACCTTGAGAAGTCCTTAAAAAGTCCTTGAATCTTGTTTTGGAGATTTAGCACGAACCCTGTTGTTATGTATGGGCATAAAATGCTGAACATCTTATTAAAAACGTTTTTTTTTACATCGTTTCAGCTGGAAACAAGCATCCTTAGCGAACCAGGTGCACTACACCCCAAGCATCAAGAAGATTAGACAGCTCTTTGAGACTTATAAATGAGCAAAAAAACTTAATAAACCAACTTAAACTGACTTACTGTTGACTGACATATTTAGTATGTTCAACTTGAGAAATACATGTATTTCCTAATAGCAAAAAAAATTACTAAAATTTTGTCTATCGTTTACATTCGTTCACACTCGTTGACACTACTTTCGCTAGTTATTCAGGTATTACCTCTTCCTGTGCTCCGCCCCCCTCCCTCCACATTCTTTCTGAGCCATTTTTTACCAATCTAGAGAGAAAAACCGCATGTTTTGGCACTTTTGACTTGAAGCTCACTAAGCGAGCTCAAGATTCATGTAGATGAATAAATTATCTCTGTGAGTGACGTTCAAGCCACTAAAATGTTGCAAAAGCTCAGTTTAGATAAATAAATTTTTTTCTCGTAGAAAATCGTCATTTAATCCTTCAGTTCATACACAACTAGTGTTAGAAAATTCTATTCTAATTTTTTATGCCATTTCTGAACTATTTAGACAAAGAAAACGCATGTTTTGGCACTTTTGACTGGAAGCTCACTAAGCGGGATCAAGATTCATGTAGATGAATAAATTATCTCTGTGAGTGACGTTCAATCCACTACAATGTTGCAAAAGCTCAGTTCAGATAAATGAATTTTTTTCTCGTAGAAAATCGTAATATACTCCTCCAGTTCATATAGAACTTGTTTTAGAAAATTCAATTCTAATTTTCTATGCCCTTTTCTGAACTATTCAGGCAAAGAAAACGCATGTTTTGGCACTTTTGACTTGAAGCTCACTAGATGATAAATTATCTCTGTGAGTGACGTTAATTGAAGCCAATAAAATGTTTCAAAAGCTCACTTCAGATAAATAAGAAAATTTCTCGTAGAAAATCGTCATTTACTCGTACTCCTTTTGTTTATACACAACTAGTGTTAGAAAATTATATTCTAATTTTCTAAGCCATTTTCGAACTATCTGGAGGAAGAAAACGCTTTTGGCATTTTTGACTTGAACCCTATCATGCTCAACATAAATCAACCTTTCAAATCATAAAGCTCATGATTTGGCCCATTACATTTCTCTGCAAAGATGGAAAATTTAATTTAAAAAATTTCATCGCGAAAGTCTGCATCCTGCATTACTCAGTGGCCTGGGTATTTTTTTATCTATGGGCTTCCTGTGCTCAATAAAATTGAAGTTTCGTGAGCGTAACATAATATAAAAGTTAAATTCAAGATGGCGGACGAAGTTGATGTTTTATGGAAGACTTTAAAGTCTATTCTTGAAGCGCAAAGTGAAAACAACTCAAGGTGGGATGATGCAAGAAACATCTTTGAACGTCTAAAGATGATTGCCAAAGACCCAGATTATAGGTAATAACCTTCATTAGGGAGATATTTTAGAATTTTTATGAACGTTTTCACACACTTGTTCTAACTTTTACTTCAAATCTTTTGCTCTCTCAGCTTCTGTCTTATTAATCAAGCAATATTTAATTCATTTACCTTCAGATCTCAGATATCTTCATCCAATATTGACCAAACTCAGCAATGCCTTGCTTCGTGTGAGGAAGTACTTTCGTCACATGGCACAGAAATGTCGGTCGAGCCATTGGTATCTTGTCTTAAGGCTGGAACTGAAGCATTGAGGTTCCTGAGGAATTCTTCAGCCAGTGTTCCACAAAACCAAGAATATATTGCGTGAGTATTATTTAGTAATGGATCTTTCACGAATTCACTCAAGTGACCATAAAGTGAAGTATGAACATATCAAGTCCAACCTTGATTTGAAGCCATTGTTTCGTGGTCACTCAACCAATCCTGGAAAGGTCTGTTAATTTTATATCTGGAAAATAAAGTCAATAGACCCATTCAGCTTGGGTGTAATTAATGTTTTCCCATTTCAAACCATATGTCATTCCCTAGACTTTCATTTCTTTGTTTAATGTTGTGCATGAGAAGACACATGAATATGGATACAACTCAAACAAAGAATCATATTCTCAAGAGAATGAAAAGGGAAAGCATTATGACTACAGTAAAGAGGTCTATTACTGTCAATGCTTAACAAGACGCAATATGGATTCAAGTCAAAGAATCCTATACTTAAAGGGCTGACAACAAAGGACTGACACATGATCAACCCAAATAGGAAAACAGCTTCCTCACCTTCTTGAAAATGCAATCGTTTTCCATGGGGTTGTTGTGAATACTTTTTGGAACATTAATATTATAAACCAGTATCTTATTTTAATGATGTTTTTAACATCAAAAATAACAAACCAATCGCAGGAAACATTTAAGCATTCTTAGTATTTTTCTTCCAAAGGACAAGAGGAGTCATTCCACAAGTTATAAAAATCACTAATAGATTACTGAAGCCTCGTTTCCAAGAATCAGATGAAAGAAGTAAGTCTTGATAATCGATAAACTAGATATACAAAATTGTAGACTTATTGTCTAATTGTTGCAGAAAGTAGAAGCCAGTTCTACTTTCCATGCAGCAAAAAATGAAAAATTCAAGTTGTACAAGAGGATGTCAAAAGTGAAAAATGTTTGTGCAACCTGTCACAATTTTTTTTCTCGAGACAAGTCGCACAAGGAAGCACCTTTAGTGTGTAACAGGGTCTTTAATGGTAGACCTACCCCACAGTATACATGCTAGAAAGTGATAGAATATACTAAAATATACTCTATGGTAAAGAGGTCCTTGGGTTCAAGCTGATGCTGGACCAACACCCACTGCCTTAAAATATCTGAGTAGTCTTCAAGGTGCTGCATTTGTTCTGAAATTATCAGGCGAGAAAATAGTTAAAACCTTTGCCATGGCTCAGATAACCACATAAAATGGCAGTCCAATCTAATTTACAGATGTACTGTAGAAATGTTAAACAGAGGGACATAATGATTCTTTACATTAATTTTCATAGGTACAGTAGATGATACAATCAAGAGTGCAATCCAACTGATTGGAAATGTAACTGTTGGAAACCCCTTGACACAAGAACACATATGGAAACAGTGTTATCCTGATTTCTTTCTGTAAGTAAAGCTAAATATGCATATAACCAGGGACAAACTGATCAACAGTGGAGAATATTGAAATTTTGGTTACCAAGTAATTCACTGATATGTTTGTTCTCCTTCTCCTTCTCCTTCTCCTTCTCCTTCTCCTGCTCCTGCTCCTGCTCCTTGTCCCTGTCCCTCATTTTTCCTCATCCCTTCCTGTTCCATTTCTTGTGTTGCAGCAGTAAGTGATTTGCTTAACCCGTCTTTTGTTATAGGTCAGTGATGACATCAGCCAGTCTGCAAATTCAGAACTGCATGTGCATGGTGATATACAACAGCATGGCTTCACAACAAAGGTATAACATGTTTGTACTAGTGGCATTCATCCTTGAGATGAAAGTACAAAAGATATGGCTGCCAAAGTGGATGACAAACTACTGTAAGATCAACTCTTTTGTCACGAGTGAACCAATATGCTAGGCTGCATCACTTCTGGACTCTCTGTCTGTAAAGTCCAACTGACATAACAGACAGAGAATCCCGATTTAATGCCAGCTACAATATGGCAGCTATGATGTCAAATACCTCAGTAATAGAGAAGTTGTTAGAATTATAGTAAATGTAAGAACCTTCAAATTATATAAATACCCTGAAACTAATTTGGGAATGATTAAAGTCAGGGCATGGCTAACTCACATATTGAATTGGAATTTAGTTTGTTGGCTTTTGTAGAGGGAGGAAAACCATGGAAACTGAAGAAAAGAGCCAAATCAAGGGATAGAGATTTTAAGTTAAAACACTGAACAGCCTCTGGAACTCTACTTGCATGTAATGCCAAGTCTAGGAATCGAACCGAGACCCCAAAAAATGGTGAGGGACAATCAAACCCAAGCCCTCCAGGTGGGAGGCAAGTGAATATGCCATCCTTGAGTCCAGGATGTATCATGATAGAAACTGAAAACAGAGAAACAACTCTTGCAGGTCTGACCTGGTGTCATCCCACCAAGGGGTCAAGATTATGTCACAGATACTGCATTTATGTTCTGATCACGAAGACCTTGAATGGGGGTGAGTGTTTATTACAGCATGCGAGGGCGGTTACAGGAATTTCTTGAGAGGGAGGGTCCAAACGTTGAGAGGGGAGTCCAAATGTATACTTCATACAAATTTTACTTCAAACCTGTGACAAAACTAAATTTTAGGTTGAAACAAATAATGGAACCTTAAGTATGACAGGAGGGTCTGGACTCCCCTGACCCTCCCCCTGGATCTGCCCTTGGCATACTGGATGTAACATTTTCAATTCAATGATTTTAACATAACTTACTTGTACTATTTTCACTTTCTTTCTTGATTTGAAGGTACTTCATTGTAGATACTTTAGTGAAAAATGGATGTGTTGGGGATCTCTACACAGGACTGGAGTTGGATCCTAGTGCAAGGTAAAACATTTTTCTCTTACAGCACTCAAAATAATGGCCGGTCAATGGTCAATGTCTGGCCAAATTTGGTACTTGACCGGTCAAATATGGTTTTGAACAGACATGTTGACTGGTCATATCTGAAAAAATTAAAATAAATTATCATATGACCGTATTTCACTGTACGCGTG